>JAXIVJ010013397.1:0-32500 GCA_036785665.1 Chirona hameri | reverse complement strand
ATGCAGCACACAGATAAACAACTTTTCTGATATCTGTGGGTGAAGGTAGGGAAAATCTTTGGCAGTGGCCCCTAGTGCGTGTTTGTGGATGGCGACCAAACAGCTATCAGGCATAATGCACAATTTGCCATTGAAATTTTTCTAGCATTGTATTAGATCTGCACACATAAGTAGGTAGGTAGTGTTACAGGCCTGAACAAGGGGCATGAAAATTTGGCCTGAACAAGAACAAGGACTTTTATCTCCAGCATTGTATTATATAACATAAGTAGGTAGGTAGTGTTACAGGCCTGGACAAGGGGCAGACAGTACAGCCGGCTTGATGACATCACTGAGAGGCCCATCACACTACCTACAGCATGGTGTATGGAAATGTGACACCAAAATGAACCATTAGCATAATATAATAGACCATAATCAAACCTGACCTAACCTTTACAAGTAGGTAGGTAGTGTTACAGGCCTGGACAAGGGGCAGACAGTACAGCCGGCTTGATGACATCACTGAGAGGCCCATCACACTACCTACAGCATGGTGTATGGAAATGTGACACCAAAATGAGCCATTAGCATAATATAATAGACCATAATCAAACCTGACCTAACCTTTACAGCAATTACGGTGGTTGCAGGGACCCACGTTTAGAGCGTTCTGCTTGCATTCGCTCTGCACTGCAGCGGGCAGCCCTACTGGGGGGGGGGGGGGGTGCTGTCACCCCCCCGGACCCCCCAGACCATCTTGTAGACAAAACCTAATCCTATGGCGTAAATCAGTAGTCTACACAGGATACAGGATACACCCTGGAAAGTTACAATTGATAGTGAAAAATACCCTCCCAGTGATGTCATCAAGCCAGCTGCATCACCTGCCCCTTGTTCAGGCCTGTAACACTACCTACAATGCGGTGTACAGAAGTGTGACGCCTGCTCCGGTAATACCAAAAAGTGTGTGTGTGTGTGTGCTGGGGGGATGGGGGAAGTGAAACTTTGATCTTGTCTATTTATTTATTTATTTATTGTACATCATTGACACTCATCCACAAGGATGTGGCTATTATGAGCCCTCGTCAGACATAGGTTCACATGTTAAGAATCACAACTGCTCAGAAATGGTAGATGAAATAAAAAAGCACAACCTAAAACAGCACAAAGCAAAAATATTTGTATACACTAAAATGATTCTGATCGCATGTTCATTGTACAGCACACATGCCCGGTGCCTAAAAGTTCTTTTGCCAATGTTAGTGCGAAAGCGAGACAAGTACAGGTGGTCTGAGTGTCTGGTTCTGCGTTCAACTACATCTCTGTTGTAAGTGTAACACACTGCTCGCCTAAGTACCTCAGGCTCATTGGTCATAACTATTTTATGCAGGAGACACAAATAATTGAAGTCCACCATCGCTGCGATAGGGAGCCACTCCAAGTTCTCTATCACATCGGGCACATGTTGGTATCTTTGTCGGCCTGATATCAACCTAGCAGCGAAGTTTTGCACTCTTTGTAGTCGTTTCAGGGCGGTTCTGTTGGCACGGCCGAATACTTGGCTACAGTAACGTACATGGGACATGACTAACGCGTTCACAACAGTCGGCAGTACTTGAGCCGGTATCATGTGCTTTACGTGAATAAGGCCTATAAGAATCCCGAAACATTTTTTGACGATGCTATCTATATGAGGCTCAAAACTTAAACGACTGTCGAACATAACGCCGAGGTTTCGCGCTGAAGACACAGGTTAGAGGGTCTCTCCGATGAACACAACCCGAGCAGGCTCTGCTGCAGCAGATTGTAGAGCAAACCTATCCCCGACGACCATCAGTTCGGTTTTGGCAGCGTTAATCTTCATCCCATTCTGCAGGAAATATGTAGCCAGCGTGTCGAGAACTCCCTCCAGTGCCTTCTGAATATCTGGTAGCCTCTCTTTCGGTCCCGAGATAGCTACCTGAGTGTCGTCGGCGTATCTGGCCATTCGGACGAGGAAGCCGTCTACGTCTGTCGGTACGTAGCAGGCAGCGCTGATGAGGCAGCGCAGCACTGCTATACTAATACTACCACTCTCAATGTAACAGGATCAGTGGCCACTGTCTCCTGAGTTGGGCCATAATCACAATGATTGACCACTGGGTCATGTCCACTTAACAAACACACATTCTGCAGTGTTGTTTCTGTTGTGTAAGCCTATGTCTTGTTCGCTTTTATTTGTATTGCTTTCTTGTCAAATTTCCATTGTGTGATGATTTTCAAGTTTTTGTTGTTGCAATTAATCACTACTGTGTTAGTTGAACTGATATGGAACAAATTCAAAGCCTACATCCTTAAATATTTCATACCCATTATGTGTTGAAAATACTGTAGTATAATGCTGCTCAGGCTAGCATCTGACAGAAAGCACAAGACCAGCATTGCTCATGCTCTACCAAATGCCGCCAAATTGTGTCACATTTGTCAATTCTCACGTGCGCACTTGTTAAAGGTGGAATCAACAGCCTCTACTTTGGTCTTTTTCCTGTCACAGGGTTGGTTGGTGAACATATCGGGTCCTGATAACGATGAACGATCGGTCTTGATAATGATGGTGGCTCGCTGCCACTCCACACTTGAGCTGAAATGCGAGTTTGGTACATAAACGAGGTATGCTTTGGACTTTGGAACATGCCTAGTTTGTATGCCAAACTGAAGTCGAATATGGTTTACATTGCAGCTACACACTCAGGGTACGACGAAGGCTCTGCGTCCGATTCGCATTCAAAGCTGGTGTCTAGTTTGAAACAAATTTTAAGTGTGCCATTTCTGTAGATGCTATAGATGCTATTTCAGTGTCCTAGTATTGGGAAATTTGGGTGGAAAACGACACCCTATGGATACAATTTTTCCACTCTTTTTCCCGAGTTTTAAGGTGAATTTTCCACTCTTTATTTGAAAATGTATTGGATAATTGGAACCTTGATACTCATTGATGGATGTATTGCTGAGGACAGCCTGTGTAGGGAAAGACAGGTAAGAATTGGCATAGGTAGCTAATACCTAATTCTAATGAGCGGGTAATTGGATATTGATAAAACCGAGTACATATGTTTTTGGTTGAATTTTCCACTCTTTATGCTTACTTTTATTCAGAATGTTCCACTCCGCACCCCAGCTCCAAAGCAATCATAGGACCCTGTGCTATTTCTATCTTTAAAGCGTGATATAAGCCCTTTCACCACCTGCCATTTGTGAACGGTGGTATTTCTGGTCCATACCACTCGCTTTTTTACCGACGACAAATGGAAACAAATGATCGAGGGGATAACAGCGTTTTATGTCGGTAAAATTTCCCCCGAAATCTTGACTTTCAAAAGTCATTTCGAAGGAAACGGTCAATGGAAGCATTCTGCCCTATGTGAGGATGTTTTCACTTGTATAAGTTAGCGATTCAATCTTCTGACAATAATACAGAAGTCGTAACTAGAGCCAGCAATTTAATGTCACGATTTCCTTCTCCGATGGTTATCTATGTTTTGTCAAATGAACTTCCAATTGACAATGTCTCCTTTGTAATCGAGCTATGATTGATAAGACACACCAGTTCACCACGAACTGCCACGAGACATATTCAATTGTTGATGTTTATGATCCAACTGTCTGCATGTCATGTTCCTAATACAAAGTCAAATATCGTTAATGTAGTCCACTTCGACCCACTGGCCATTTACCATCCTCTGTATTAGTAATTATATCCAAAGCTGCAGTGTAAATGAGTTTCATCGACTCTGAGTATCTGGCGCCCAACTCCGACGTCGGGCTAAAAGCCGAGTCCGACTCAGTTCGAAATTGCCGACTTATACATGTACTTCGAGTTTAATCCTGTAGCTCAGACGAGACGAATCAGACCTTCAGAGTCGAAGGGATTTTACTTCGACTCCAGTCGGATTAAAACTACAGACTCCAACTCCGCTGCCAAGTCTCTATTTAAGCTGGTCTACAACTGTCATTTGAAGCGGACAGTTAGCCCTCTGACTGTTAATTGATACCCTACGATTGTCTGAATCAGGTGAAGTCTTGTGTCCAATAAGTTGTTATGCCTTGTTGATTACAGGAAGTCGCCAAAAGTGTTTTTTTATATGCAAAAGTGCGAAATCCGAATGAGTTTTTAAAATATTGTCAGACTCTTTGGTATTTTTGCCCAGCTTCATGGTCGTTCTTTTTGTAAGCACTTGGGCGTATGTTCGTTTCTCCGTCACATTTGCGATTTCATGTTTCATTCAGGCTCCCTTTGAAGTTAAAATATTTATGCACACAACATTTGTGAAGTTTAGTGTCTGGGACTTGTCTTTAATGCATTCCCATCCTATTGGAAGTCATTAACTTATCATTCTCATATGGGTAGCGCAACAACATGTTGACAGCGTCGCCTTTGACGAGAAATGCACATCCAAAGGTATCTTTATCATCGAAAATCTCCAAACCTTTTTGTCACGTTATTTTGCAGCATAAACAAAAGTGATACATATGATGCGCTTTTGTGTTTTATTGAGGCAATGGGTTGGGTTTTCTATTGCCTTGGATTGGGTGTGCGTACTGCTTAGTCTTGTCTTTTTATTTTATTAATCCAAATGTCGGCTAATCTAATATCAATAACGCGTGATTTTGGCATGCGCAACATCCCATGCAATTAAGATTAATCGAGGATATTTTGCATAACATATTCCCGTAATATGCTGCTTTACATGATATATGGCTGATTCGCAGCATAATTTGTGAACAAATATTTCGGTTATTTGGTGATGATCGATCCCGCATCACAATGTTTTATCAACTGTCAAGCCTCGTACCATTGTGGCGCTATGAAATGTCATTGTAATGGAATGAGAGGTGTACTATTTTGGTCACTCGTTTTGCTACATGTATAGATTAACACGTTGGCTTATGTTTCACAGGTGGAAATTCGTTTTTGTTGCAAGTCAAAATTTTGGTAAACATTAAAAATGTCAGACATTCTTGAAGATACGATATCAGTCGAAGACCTCAAGGTAATGTATTCTTCGTCGTTTTCGTTTCTACCGTCACGAACTTCAAATTCCCCGTCCTACAGTGTTGCCTTGGCTCGTTTACTGGAACAGAACCTGAGACTCAGCTCACGAGGAAGACTTCTCTTGGAACCGTCCATGATTGACTTTAACACACAACTTTGTAATGTATCCTTCTACGTAACTGAACATCAAATACCGTGCTATCCCATCTACTGGCGTCACGAGGAGTCGCGCCTCCCCTCCCCCCCCCCCCCCCCCCGGTCAAAGAGATATGCACTAGTCACCAGAAGTTCAAGACTAATTTTAGACAAACCCCGTATTCTGGAATAATCCCGGCTTCCCACCCCTCACCAGGTATTCTAGACTAACCCCGTCCACGCCCCCCCCCCCCCCCCTCAGGTGTTCGAGCAGAAGTACTACGAGGAACTACGCGCCGGCAAAGGGGCGGTCAGCGAGTCGACCCAGTTCCAGTACGCCTGCTGCCTGGTACGCAGCGGGTACGCCGCCGATGTCAGGAAGGGGGTGCAAATGCTCACCATGTTGCTGAAGACGCCCAGCGCTGCTGGTGGCGGGCAGACGGCATCACACAGGGATTATCTCTACTTCCTGGCGTTCGGCTTCGCCAAAGTCAAGGTGGGTGGACGGAAGAATGGGTGGTAGTCGTGTAGTGGGAAGTGAAGCTATCACTTGCTGCGTTTGAGAAGTGAATAAATGCGTTGTAAGTTGTAACGAATGCGAAGTGAATGTATCGATCCAACAATGCCATTCGAGACCTTTGCTTATTCAGCCAATTAAACATTGCATATTGCAACATGAGTAAAAGGTTTGCTTCCATTCCAATGTTTGTATATCGAAGTCATAGGGAAAATGCTGTTTGTCTTTTCGATCTTAGTGAAAATACACTGCTGATTCAAACGGTAAAACGGAGTAACAGCTGCTGATTCAAACGGGGAGCCTAAGTAGCGTTTTGGACACACGGCAACAATCCAACCGTAATGACGAATTATGCGTGTATGTGTCGCCAGGAGTACGTGGACTCGTTGAAGCACGTGCGGAAGCTGTTGGAGATGGAGCCGTCCAACCGGCAGGCCCTGGAACTGGAGAAAATCGTGCAGAAAAAGATGGAGCGCGGTGAGTGATTTGACCGGCGCTCCGAGCCGGGTCTTAGGAGGGGCGGGGACGGGGTGGTTGGCTTCTGAGCTCAGGGCGGGAGAGCGGATAGTCGGCGGGTGATATGAATTCCATCCCCTTGGATCATTCGTGTCGAGAAACTAGCAAATATGTGTTGCGTCTTCAGTCTCGGAAAATGCTACATCCATAGCTACAGGGTTTATCATAATGAATGCTACTTTTAAATCAGCCGTAGGAAGACCAAAAATATTATAAAGCTCGCGGATTTTTAGGTTATATTGTTGCAAAAAACGTTAGGGTTTTATCTGTGCAAAAATTACCCCGAAACAATTAGTCTGGTGAACAATGTCGAGGCCCAAGAAACGCTGTAACGCGCCGTTTTCAAACGAAGAGGCAGTTTAGGCAGTCTTTCAGTATGGTGCGCTGAAAAGCGTAGCTGCAGTGCGCCGAAAGTTAGGCAGTCACTTCCAGAAAGTAAATGGCATACCATCAATGATGGTTTTCAAGAGACTGATCGAAAGGTTTCAGTCAACAGGCTTCATCTCCCCATCACAGCCTCAAGGTCGAACTGCAACATCAGCTGAGCTCGTGGAGAAAATTCGACAGATGGTGAAGCCATATCAAGCAGCCAAGAAAAGCATCTCTGTCCCCAGGATTGCCAAGTCGTTGGGCGCATTCACAACTGTGTGGCGGATTATGCGGAAGAAGCTGGGCTGGAAGCCGTATAAGCCCCATGTTACCGTGCCGCTGAACGCAGCCCACCAGGCAGGCAGACGAGAATTATGCAAGTGACTTGCTGATAATTCTGCAATTGTTGGCCTATTACATTCATCAGGCTAATTGTTTCGGGGTAATTTTTGCACAGATGAAACCCCTAACGTTTTTTCAACAATATAACCTAAACATCAACAAGCTTTATAATATTGTTGGTCTTCCTACGGCTGATTTAAAAGTAGCAAGATCACAAAGTAACGTCGGGGGCATTTTAAAAGTAACATTCATTATGAAAAACCCTGTATGATACACATGAAGTATATAATGGCATTATTTTAGTGCAGTCCTGTGGGATGACCAAAGGTACACAAGAAATAGCATAACGCATGAAGAGTGTCTATTGACCTCTTGAACATTCGCCGTTCCTGTCTCCCTGATGTGGGCGGCGCCCTAAAACCCCAATCATCATCATCATCATCATCATTTCTCCCTAATGTGTGCCTGTAAGTGGTTTATGTCAATAGGCGTGAGTTCACTCACCCTCCTGCTGTCTCTGCCAACAGAGGCGTACGTGGGGGCGGCGGTGGCCGGCGGAGCGGTCCTGGCCGTTGGGGGCATCGTCGGCCTGGCGCTGGCGCTCACCAAACGACACTAGGCGACGGCGATGAGAAACACGAGTGTCACCTCTTGTCAACAGATGGCGGGGTGGGCGCTCTGGGGCCAGATAACGTTGCGCGAGGCGGAGTGTCACGCGCGTTCGACAATGTAGGAGGAGTGTTGGTGTGACTGGTGCATTTGGTACTGCTGCGATCGGTACACTGTCTTTCGCGATGCACCGCTTTAAAACGCTGCACTGCAATCTCGGAAATAACATTGTTCGCTATGGTACGTGAACAGGGTATTATCTGGGTTTTGTCTGATCATGCCGGGGCTGCGTGAGATTTTGAGATCAATATATCATGAGCGTTGTGATATATATATATATATATATATATATATATATATATATATATATATATATATATATATATATATATATATATATATATATATATATATATATATATATATATATATATATATATATATATATATATATATATATATATATATATTTATAGTCTTTACATGGTTTGTTCAGTTATTTCATATGCCAGCATATTATGTCAACGTGCTGTGTTCAAATATAATTTTGGAGAAGGCCGGTTTTATTTTATCCAACGGTACCAGATTCACTGGTTGACCCCTTTAACCTATTGCAGGCAGGGGCGCAGCCAGACCTTTAGAAGGGGGGGGAAGCCCCTGAGAGGCCCCCAACCCCAAAAATGCCCCTGGATATGAAAAACTACGGATTTCGGCCACTTTATTTTGTGCGGCCCCCCTTTAACAATTTTTCTTCGTCTACTTGTGATGAGCTAGATTGGACCAGGACCCTCAGTAGGCATTGTACTGAGCGCATTACTAATTTGTATTGTTACGTACAGGAGAGAAAACCTATCTTAGCTAACAACAGGTGTGGGTCGGCTTTTGAGTATGGGGCGGCTGAAATGACGAAAAAAGGGACCCCCATTTTGATACGTGTATTTAAGCCTTCGCAACATTTTTATTTATTTATGTGGATCCCCTCCCCGCCTTCTAAAATTGTATTGTATTGTATTAACCAGTCCATCCATGCGAACATAGTTTTTCGGGACATCGGTTTGACAGCTTCTACATAGGTTAGGCAGCATATACATAGGTTCACACATAGCACAATACCCTATAATATGCAGGAAGATACATCCATTTCATAGTGCTATACAGATGACAGTTTACTGATGAGGCTTTCGTTTTGGTAGTGCCACTTTGAAGCTCCCCAGAATTTAGGCATTCATGGTCTCTGTTGGAAGAGTGTTCCATGCGACCGCTGCTCTGTACACAAATGAGCGCTGAGTGCCGGTCAGCCGTACCCTCGGCAGGTGGAGTTGCGCCGTGTCCGTCAGCCTGGTGTCCCGCATGGCAACATCTGATCGGGGGGTGAACATTGCTCTTACTGCGGATGGGGTATTTTGGTCTGTGAGGGCTCGATACACCTTGATACAGTCACGGTGCTCGATTAGTTCGCCGATCCGGTTCCAGTGCAGTGCGTTCAGCGTTGGAGTAATGTGATCCCGGCGCCTTGCACCGGTGACCACTCGAGCTGCGAAGTTAATCACCTTTTGAATCCGATTCAATTGATAGTCAGCTGCTCCACCCCAAACGGGAAGGCAATGAATTATTTGAGAGAATACATGGACTTGAATGATTGTGATGAGAGCTCTTGGTGTGAAGTGACGCCGAAATATGTTCAGGGAGATGAGGATGCTATAGCATCGACGCACCACGGTAGAGATTTTCTGGTCCCAGGACAGGGTCTGGTCAATGGTGACTCCTAATATTTTTTTATGGCATGTGATGACTGAAGTGTGGTGCCAGACAGATCAAACTGGAAGTTCGACGCTTTTTTTCCACCCTTTGTTTGGTTCCAAGAATGATGAAATCGGTTTTTGTTGCGTTCATTTTCGGAGAGTTATTTTTGAACCATTGTTGCACTGATGTTGCTGATTCTTCCAGGCGGATTTTTAGCTGTGACAGACTGTCACTGTCAGATGGCGAGCAATCGAGCAGCTGCGTATCGTCAGCATAACATAGTAGTCGACCATGAGCGAGAAAACCCGCAATATCATTTACAAATAGACTGAAGAGAATAGGGCCGATGATAGACCCCTGCGGGACACCATGATTCACTGGACGGACCACTGAGCCGCCACGAACCATCTGCTCGCGTCCTCTAAGGTAGCTGGCAAACCAGTGAAATGATATACCATACCATTCTAATTTTTGCAGGAGGAGGCTATGGTCTACGCTGTCGAAGGCCTTGCTCAGGTCAATTGCCATAATTGAAGCTAGCATTCCGTTGTCGATCTTAGAATTGACCCATGAGACAGCGTCGAGGATAGCGTCCTCCGTGGAGTGGCCACGTCGATAAGCGTACTGGCTGTCGCTAAGAATGTGGTTAACTCTCAGATAATGGCTAAGTTGCGTACAGACAATGCGTTCGGCTATTTTTGACAGGATCGACAGAAGAGAGATTGGCCGGTAATTACTAGCTACACTGCGATCTCCTGCCTTGTGCAATGGGACCACGCAAGCCGTTTTCCACTTCGAAGGGAAAACTCCACTAATGAGGGAGATATTTATCACATGTAGCAAGGGGGACCAATAACATCGAAACAGCGCCGCACCGCCAGTATTGGAACCTCATCAAGACCAACAGATCTGGTATCACTCATTTGACTTACTGCTTTTGAAAGTTCGGGAAGAGTGGCAGGCTGAAGTTGAAAACGAGACGTGCAAACAGTCGGAGGACGCGGCTCAGACTGGTCAGAATGAACACTTGATTGCAGGTCATTTGCGATGTTGGAACCGACACTTGCAAAATACTCATTAAACTGGTCGGCTAGCTCACCCCTGATTTTAATATCCGCGTTCGCGCTCCCCGCATCAGCACATTTTGCAAATTGATTGAACCTAGACCAAAAGCTACGATAGTCATTGTTGGTAAGTTGGCTGCACAGAAAGTCCCTGCGGGCACGTACTAGCCGACTGCGGACCTGTTGTGCAGCCTCCTGTAGATTGCGTGATTTTCATCCGTGAGGTGTTTTCTCCATTTTTTTCTCGCCACGTCCCGCTGTGTCATGAGGTCGCGGAGCTCCGAATCTTGTGTTAACCATGGGCAGCCTCGTTTTCGACTTGATCGCACCTGTACCAAGGGGCAGTGGCGATCGATGACTCCGTTCCATATCCGCATAAACTCTCCTACCTTGTCGTCTACGCCGCCGGCCGCGTACAATGGACCCCAATCGGATAGCAGGAGGTCGAGACTGACGCTGTCCCAGTCTGTCCGATCCCAGCGTCTGATGTGGCGGACTTCGGGCACGGTGCGGATTCTTGGGAGTGATACGGAAAGGGTAACAGGCTGGTGGTCACTGAGTGAGTCAGGGAGTACGCGGGCTGAGGAGTGTAGATCGGACTGATTAGTGATAATATGGTCTAAAATTGTTGGTCTCGGTAAAAGGTGCGTCGGTTCACTGACGAGTTGGTGTAGGTTGAGGTCAGATAAGAGTTGAAGATATTTTCGAATGTTTGGTGAATTTGGTGTCGAGACATCTAGATTTGTGTCGCCGAGCAGAAAGACTGGAGTGCCTCGCGTCATGGTATCTTGGAGCTGGTCTCGGAGTGTTTCGATGAATCCGCTGGTGGCGCTGTCTGGTGGCCTGTAGATGGCGCCCACTACCACTGTTCGTCCGCGGCGTGTCACTGAGAGCCAGAGGGCGTCCACTGCCGGTTCAGAGTTCACTATTGATAGTTTTTCTGCTGATAGACACTCACGGCAGATGATGGCGACGCCGCCACCTCGCACTTTCTCTTTTCCTCGTCGAGGTTGGCGTCTATCGGAGCGGTAAATTCTATAACCCGGAAAAACGAGAAAATCTGTGCGCACTTCTGCGGTCAGGAATGTTTCCGACAGACACAATATGTCGAGTTTGTGGGAGATTAATAGTTCATTCACTTCCTCAAGTCTGGCAGTGAGTGAACGTATGTTTAGGTGACAGATGTTGAGCGGGCTTTGAATAGCTGTTTGGTCTGGTTGGTTGCGTTGAGGTAGCCGAGGCGGCCGTAGCAGACAGCGCGGGAGCGTTTGGCAATCTACACGACAGGGCGGCTGTGCCCCAGTGCCGGGTTCAGCCGACGGTTCTCGCCCCATGGGCGTGATCCGGCGACTGGAGATCATGATCCCTGTTCCAGAGGCGGATTCAGGGCCTGTGAGGGGGATCAGAGCACGGCCTTGGAAAAGTGGGGGGAGTTTGGCCAGACCTCCCCCTTAACATCTTTCCGTGGTATATGGGACAAATCTGAATATGAGCGGCCCGGTTCGGCCCGGCCCGGGCCGGCCCGACACGTGGCGACGCTTTTGAGAAGGTAATATCTCTGCAACCGCACGTCCGATTGACTAGCGGACTTCTTTGCTGAGTATCCAACCTACCCTGTTTGAGACCAGTGCCGACTCACGTGGGTGACTACCACTGCGCGTGGCGCGTGCCGCATGAGGGGTGTTGGAAGGTGTTTCCTCGCAATAACTCCGCAACGGCTGAGCCGATTGTGTTCAAATTTGGTGTGTGGTTAGGGACCCTCAGCCGCCACTTTCACACAAGTTAGTGGCGGGGTACCTCTGCACGTGTGCACGTGCACACCCCTATTCTATGTCTCAGGAACGGCTGAGCCGATTGCGTTCAAATTTGGTGTGTGGTTCGGGACCTCCCAGCCACCACTTTCCCTACAAATGGAGGTGGAGTGGGGTGCATATGCACGTGCGCACGTGCACACCCCTCTTCTATATCTCAGGAACGGCTGAGCCGATTGTGTTCGAATTTGGTGTGTGGTTAGGTACCTCTCAGCCGCCGCCTTCCTACAAGTCAGGGGTGGGGTGCCCCTGCACGTGCGCACGTGCACACCCCTATTTTATATCTCAGGAACGGCTGAGCCGATTGTGTTCGAATGTGGTGTGTGGTTAGGGATCTGTCGGCCGCCGCCTTCCTACAAGTCAGGGGTGAGGTGCCTCTGGACGTGCGCACGTGCAAACCCCTATTCTATATATCAGGAACGGCTGAGGCGATTGTGTTCAAATTCGGTGTGTGGTTAGGGACCTCTCAGCCGCCTCTTTCCCACAAGTCAGGGATGAGGTGCCTCTGCACGTGCGTACGTGCGCACCGTTTGTTGCATCTCAAACTAATTGCCCGATCGAGTTGAAATTCACCATAGATTTCCTTCGCGCTGACTCGTTCATCGCAAACTACGGCGCCTTACTGGTATTATTGTAGACTTCGCTAGTCTCCATGGGGGGAGACGCGGCTGTCACTGCTTGTACGACTATATTGTGGCCTCGGCAAACACGACACAGTTCATGCTGAACACCAGCACAGACGTCCGCACCGCGGTCCGCTCCACAGTTCTCTGACCTCGCCGGTCCCGGGGCCGGGCGGGCCGGTGTCCGCCCGGCAGGTAAGGTCACGCGGCGGACGCGCATTGGCCGACACCCCGGCCACGCCGCGCGGCGCTCACTCATTGGCCGCACGCACGGTCACTGCACGACGCCCTCCAGTTAGGCGACCCGCACAACACGCCGCCGGCGGGAGTTTGCGCACCCGGCGCCAGTGAAGTCCGGAGCCTGGAACAATGCCCACATTCTTCCCCTCTTAGAGGAAGGCGCGCCCCTGGGGACCAGACAAAAGAGTATAAGTAAGGCTGGCCAAAAAGGTCAGCGCACAGTCACATCACATACAAGAAGATCAGAAACAAAACGAGTATCCTCTGTGAGCGTGCAAAAAACACAAGAACCGAGCCACATAACACACATGACTAAAATGGATCACGCAAGACAAAGACAAGCGATCAGGTGGTTTCCGACTTCTTGCCGGTAATATTCTCTCCGGGGAGCCCGAACTCGGGACGGCCTCCCACGCGTGGAGGGTCGGGAGTCAGAAGGGTCAGGTGCCTCGGCAATGGCCACAGCGCCCTCGCCCGCATCCGGCAGCTGCCTAGGCGCCGCAGGCGCAACGCCACCCTCCGGATCAACCGGTTGACCCGAATCATCAGCAGAATCAGGTTCCAGCTGCTCCGCTGCGGAGTCATCAGATCTGCTCTCAGAGCCCACCGCATCTACGTCGGTGGGGCTCGGCAACTCACACAGAGCAGAGTTGGTGACATCACAAAACGCATGAGGCACCGAAGAGTCGGCAGCACCTGCTGGGCCAGCGGAAGCCTCAGGCGGTGAAGAACCAGGTTGTCCATCAGTCTCCCCCGCGCTGGTAGGCTGAGCCTGAGTGCCACTTCCCCATCATTCTGAGCCCGGTGATCATCAGCAGTCGGGCTCGGCGCCTCCTACCGGCAGCCGCCCCTCGCGTCGCTCCTCCGTTGTGCTGTGTTTTCGCGTGTAATTAAGTTTCGGCCAACTGCAGGTTTTGTCTCATCTCAAGAAGTGGTGTTTTCGGACCGTTTGAAGATTTTTCGAGCCTTCTTTCGTAGTGATCATAGTTATTTATACTTGCCCAGTATTTTCAATTGCCATAGCCATGCCCCACGCTGGACTGGCCGGCATTCTACCGGTTTCCGAAGAGACCAACGCACCGTGCTATCACCTTGCCGCCTCGACTTCTACCGCTCCACGCCCTACCGTCGTCGCCGACACTCTGCGAGACCGTGCCGGGTCCCCGCCGGACTCAGCCCCCATGGCCATCCATCACCCACCCACCGCCCAAGGGGCGGACAGAGGCGGAGTAAGGCGACACTGCCGGGGGATAAGAGCCGGTCGGATAGTCCAAGCGCGTCGCCATCGGGCAAGAAACGCGGAACATCAGCGTCGCCAGGACTACGACTGCGCTTTAATCCCCCTGGCGGGCCGTGGACCCGCCCCTGGCATAGGGGAGAATCCACCGGCCCAAACCCGGTCGAATGATAGAGTCCGGTCAGGCGGACCGGGGTTGGAGGGCGCCGGCGACACCGACGGCCGTCAGCGAGGCACCGGGGAGAAGATCCCCGTCCGTGTAGGGTGCCGTCTGCCAAACTTGAGCGACAGGGATGGGATGGGGCCCCGGCCGGTCGTCCCGGAGCCGGCTGGCCCCGCCACCCGCTGCCTGGTGCGGCCGCCTCGGCTGACCCTGCGTCAGACCCGCCGGGCGGCGGCTACACAGCCGGAATCGACGTACCAACCGAATCGACGACGTACATCATCAGCATCGACGTACAGCTTCGGACATGCCAACACCCGCTCCCTAGCACCAAGAATGGATGAAATCAACCTCCTGCTCCAACAACATAATATTGACATTTTGTCCGTGTCCGAGACGTGGCTGAAGCCGAGTGTCCTGACCCGAGTGCTGGTTTCCCCGGATATAGCATCATCAGATGTGACCGCACGAGCCAGCCCGGCGCGCGGGTCAAGGCGCGAGGCGGAGGCGTCGCAATCTTGACGAGAGACAATCTGCGCGTGACAAAACTGCATATCGGCGGCTCCGACCCCAACCTGGAGTCGCTCTGGTTGTCCGTCAGCGGTGCAGGGTGCCGTACAGTGGTGGTCGGGGCAATCTACCGACCCCCCGCCACTTCGGTGCCCGGAGCGCTCGAGATGATCGACCGGCAGCTGGGGGACGCGGTCTCCACTGGCAAGCCGGTCGTTGTCATGGGCGACTTCAACATCAATCTGCTACAACAGGACTGCCCAGGTGCACGGGGCCTCCAGCGGATCCTGAGCGACCTGGACCTCACGCAGCTGGTGCGTGAGCACACGCACCTCCACCCGACACCCACGATGCTGGACCTGGTCATAACCTACCTGACCGACTCGCCTGAATCTGTCGTTGTGCTCCAGGATCAAATCGCCGATCACCAGCCGGTACTCCTCAGAGCCGGGGTGCGCAGACAGCGCCCCCCGCCGCCGGCGCCGGTCATAAGGAGGCGCTGGGAGCGTGTCAACTGGGACGCCATGTGCCTGAGCCTTCTGGCAGCTGACTGGGGACCACTCTACAACGCACGGACAGCTGACGAGAAGCTGACGGCATTCATGGCGGTCTGGGACGCAGTGGTCGACGAGCACTGCCCGCTCGTCACGGTGAGACGGTGCCGACCGGCGTGTCCGTGGCTGCGCGACAATCCCGAGCTGACGTCGGCGATGGAGGACCGCGACGAGGCCCGGCGAACCTGGGAGCGCACCAGAACCCCAGAAAGTCACTGTGGATACCAGCGGCGGCGCAACACTGTGAAGAGCCAGCTCACTCGTGCCCGTCGCGACTTCCTGTGTGACTCTCTTTTATCTGACAGACAATCTTTTTGGTGTCGTCTGAAAAGTTTTGCTGTCCAACCATCACGGGGCCCCGCTTTGGGTGACGATGACGTCAGTGACCGGGCTGACGCATTCAATGAGCATTTGCGTCCGTGGGATCACGCATCGCCGCGGAGGTGGGGCGCACCACCGTTTCGGGCTCGCACGGACCGAGGCCTCCCCGTGTGTGCTCATCAGCCCTCGCACTACGCCCTGTAACCCTGCCAGAACTCTCGAAGGCCATTAAACGCATGAGCTCGTCAAGGGCAGTCGGTATCGATGGCGTCCCTCTCCATGCAGTGAAAAGGTGTTTTGCTGTTATTGGGCCTCACCTTAATATCGTCAACAAATCTGTAACCACATGCACGTTTCCTAAGCCTGGAAAATAGCTCGCGTTGTACCTATTCACAAGTCTGGAGACCGATCCGATTTGAATAACTTCCGGCCTATCTCTATCCTGTCTGTTTTGTCAAAAATCACGGAAAAGGCTGTCTGCATGCAACTCACGTCATATCTACAGGAAAACCATATACTGTCTCAATTTCAATATGCTTACCGACCCCGTCATTCCGCGGAGGACGCTCTGATCGACGCTGTGGAGTGGATCTCAAAGATTATCGACGCAGGTGAAATAGCGTCGCTGACGACGCTCGACCTAAGTAAAGCTTTTGCCAGCGTCGATCATGGCGTCCTCCTGGACAAGCTAGAATGGTACGGGGTGTGCTCGGACTGGTTCCGCAGCTATCTGCGAGACCGGAAACAGATGGTAGCGGGCGGATCAGACCTAATTCTCCCATTGACCCACGGCGTCGCCCAGTGCTCCATAGTCGGACCCATCCTCTTCCCTATCTTCATCAACGACATGTCCGCATTCCTTCCCCATGGCCGACTCCTGTCCTATGCCGATGACACTCAACTCCTGGACCACTCCCCTCTCGATGTCATCAATTTATCACACCTGAAGGCCCGCGTCGAGGAGTCCATCATACACATTCAAGATTGGTTTCTGTCCAACTGTCTCAAAATGAACCCTGACAAAACCCATTTCATCATCTTTGGTACAAAATCGTCCATAAAAAAGACATCGAGCTTCCACATCACCTTATCACGCTCACGCATCACGCCATGCTCCACCGTGAAGGTCCTGGGCATGGTCCTGGACCAAGGTCTGACCTGGGAGCCACATATATCGACGGTGGTTCGCAGATGCAACGCTATCCTTATATCCCTCTACAAAATTCGCCACTATTTCACACCCAAAGCCCTTGAGCTCCTGGTACAGGCTCACGTTTTCCCCCACATTTTGTACTGTCTCTCCGTTTGGGGCGGGGCCGCCCAATGCCATCTGTCACGGATTCAGAAAACTATCAACTTTGCGGCGAGACTTGTCTCTGGGGTGCGGCGCAGTGAGCACATCTCACCTGTCCTCATCTCGTTAGGGTGGCTGAGTGCGAGGGAGATGGTGCATCAGCGAGACTGCCTCAAAGTGTTTAGTGCGCTTCATGACCACAACTGCCCGCCAGCCCTGAGAGCTCTTTTTGTCAAACGATCCCAGGTATCTCAGAGGGAAACGAGAGCTGTAGCCGCGGGAGAGCTGCAGCTGGAAAGATGTCGCCTGTCAGCCACGCAGAGAAGCTTCGCATATAGGGCCGCGCTTGCGTGGAATTCCCTCCCGGCTAACATTACCGAGGTGCGGAGTCGCGGGGCGTTCCTGCGTGCCATGTGTCAGCCAACATGAATTACAATCAGATGTCCGTGTTGTTTTTACATGCATCGTGACCGTGACCGTTCCCATAGTGCATGAGTAAATGTCTGTCACCCTTACCTACAATGTACAGGGTTCATAATACCCACTACGTGGACGAATCCTTAATAAACGAAACGAAGCAGGTGGCAGCGTCGTGTGGGGTTCCAGTCTGTTGGGGTGATCATCAGCAGGTGGCAGCGTCGTGTGGGGTTTCAGTCTGTTGGGGTGGACCTTACCCCATCATTCTGAGCCCGGTGATCATCAGCAGGTGGCAGCGTCGTGTGGGGTTTCAGTCTGTTGGGGTGGACCTTACCCCATCATTCTGAGCCCGGTGATCATCAGCAGGTGGCAGCGTCGTGTGGGGTTTCAGTCTGTTGGGGTGGACCTTACCCCATCATTCTGAGCCCGGTGATCATCAGCAGGTGGCAGCGTCGTGTGGGGTTTCAGTCTGTTGGGGTGGACCTTACCCCATCATTCTGAGCCCGGTGATCATCAGCAGGTGGCAGCGTCGTGTGGGGTTTCAGTCTGTTGGGGTGGACCTTACCCCATCATTCTGAGCCCGGTGATCATCAGCAGGTGGCAGCGTCGTGTGGGGTTTCAGTCTGTTGGGGTGGACCTTACCCCATCATTCTGAGCCCGGTGATCATCAGCAGGTGGCAGCGTCGTGTGGGGTTTCAGTCTGTTGGGGTGGACCTTACCCCATCATTCTGAGCCCGGTGATCATCAGCAGGTGGCAGCGTCGTGTGGGGTTTCAGTCTGTTGGGGTGGACCTTACCCCATCATTCTGAGCCCGGTGATCATCAGCAGGTGGCAGCGTCGTGTGGGGTTTCAGTCTGTTGGGGTGGACCTTACCCCATCATTCTGAGCCCGGTGATCATCAGCAGGTGGCAGCGTCGTGTGGGGTTTCAGTCTGTTGGGGTGGACCTTACCCCATCATTCTGAGCCCGGTGATCATCAGCAGGTGGCAGCGTCGTGTGGGGTTTCAGTCTGTTGGGGTGGACCTTACCCCATCATTCTGAGCCCGGTGATCATCAGCAGGTGGCAGCGTCGTGTGGGGTTTCAGTCTGTTGGGGTGGACCTTACCCCATCATTCTGAGCCCGGTGATCATCAGCAGGTGGCAGCGTCGTGTGGGGTTTCAGTCTGTTGGGGTGGACCTTACCCCATCATTCTGAGCCCGGTGATCATCAGCAGGTGGCAGCGTCGTGTGGGGTTTCAGTCTGTTGGGGTGGACCTTACCCCATCATTCTGAGCCCGGTGATCATCAGCAGGTGGCAGCGTCGTGTGGGGTTTCAGTCTGTTGGGGTGGACCTTACCCCATCATTCTGAGCCCGGTGATCATCAGCAGGTGGCAGCGTCGTGTGGGGTTTCAGTCTGTTGGGGTGGACCTTACCCCATCATTCTGAGCCCGGTGATCATCAGCAGGTGGCAGCGTCGTGTGGGGTTTCAGTCTGTTGGGGTGGACCTTACCCCATCATTCTGAGCCCGGTGATCATCAGCAGGTGGCAGCGTCGTGTGGGGTTTCAGTCTGTTGGGGTGGACCTTACCCCATCATTCTGAGCCCGGTGATCATCAGCAGGTGGCAGCGTCGTGTGGGGTTTCAGTCTGTTGGGGTGGACCTCACCCCATCATTCTGAGCCCGGTGATCATCAGCAGGTGGCAGCGTCGTGTGGGGTTTCAGTCTGTTGGGGTGGACCTTACCCCATCATTCTGAGCCCGGTGATCATCAGCAGGTGGCAGCGTCGTGTGGGGTTTCAGTCTGTTGGGGTGGACCTTACCCCATCATTCTGAGCCCGGTGATCATCAGCAGGTGGCAGCGTCGTGTGGGGTTTCAGTCTGTTGGGGTGGACCTTACCCCATCATTCTGAGCCCGGTGATCATCAGCAGGTGGCAGCGTCGTGTGGGGTTTCAGTCTGTTGGGGTGGACCTTACCCCATCATTCTGAGCCCGGTGATCATCAGCAGGTGGCAGCGTCGTGTGGGGTTTCAGTCTGTTGGGGTGGACCTTACCCCATCATTCTGAGCCCGGTGATCATCAGCAGGTGGCAGCGTCGTGTGGGGTTTCAGTCTGTTGGGGTGGACCTTACCCCATCATTCTGAGCCCGGTGATCATCAGCAGGTGGCAGCGTCGTGTGGGGTTTCAGTCTGTTGGGGTGGACCTTACCCCATCATTCTGAGCCCGGTGATCATCAGCAGGTGGCAGCGTCGTGTGGGGTTTCAGTCTGTTGGGGTGGACCTTACCCCATCATTCTGAGCCCGGTGATCATC
Organism: Chirona hameri; assembly: GCA_036785665.1. Classification (NCBI taxonomy): domain Eukaryota; kingdom Metazoa; phylum Arthropoda; class Thecostraca; order Balanomorpha; family Balanidae; genus Chirona; species Chirona hameri. The sequence goes on along the minus strand of JAXIVJ010013397.1, from coordinate 12,735 downwards.
AGCAGGTGGCAGCGTCGTGTGGGGTTTCAGTGTGTTGGGGTGATCATCAGCAGGTGGCAGCGTCGTGTGGGGTTTCAGTGTGTTGGGGTGATCATCAGCAGGTGGCAGCGTCGTGTGGGGTTTCAGTGTGTTGGGGTGGACACTCACCACCTTGCCATTCTCCAGCTGCACCCGATAGTACAACTCACCCTTTCGGATCACAACAACAGCAGGCCTCCAGGGTCTCAGGAACTTGTGGTACTCTCCCTTCTTTGCCACGCCACAGAACACCATGACACGGTCGCCGACAGCGTAATTAAATGTTCTATGTTTCTTATCATATTGGCGCTTGTTTCGCTGATGACCTGCATCTGAAAATTGCAACGCTTGACGGTAGGTATCTCGAAGACCTGCACAAAGACTGTCGATGTACTCGGCTGCAGACCTGGATCTCACGGCACGGGGGGCATCAATCGCCGCATCAACGGGGAGCTTCGGCTCGCGGCCAAACATCAGGTAGAATGGCGAGTACCCCAGGGACCTGTGGATTTGGGCTCGGTAGCCCATCATCAGAAGCGGTAAGTGAAGGTCCCACTCAGTGTGGTTCTCAGAGAGATACTTTGAAAGCATGCCAAGTACAGTGCGGTTGACACGCTCACACCTGCTGTTTCCTTCTGGGTGGAAAGCGGTCGTGTTAGACTTGTCAATGCCCATGATGCGACACAACTCAGCAATGATTTGGCTCCTGAAGTTCGCTGCACAATCTGAATGATGACGCCTTGGCCCTCGTACCTATAAACACCTCCTCAGCCAGAACCCGTGCGACGTTCACAGCGGTCATGTCTGGCAACGCGAACACCTCAACACATCGAGTAAAATGATCGCAGCATACAAGCAGGTGTTTGTTGCCGCGCTCCGTCAAAGGAAGGTCAGTCAAAAAATCGATAGACAACACTTCCCATGGCTCGGATGCGAAGAGCTCCCCTATCGGCGCACGAGGTTGTGGATTTATTGGGACTGTTACGGCTGGGGCAGCGGTCACACTGTGCACATAACCCAGTCACATCAGCAGCCATGTCGAGCCAGTAGAACCGGATCTGCGCCTGCTTCAAGAGCTTTTCAGCTCCGAAGTGTTTTCGGCAAGGTCCTGAGTGAAGAGGCGTGAGCACACCACCCACCAGTCCCGGGGGAATGAGCACTTGAAGGTTTTCAGGAGCACCGGCTCTGCTGCGGTACACACGAAACAACACTCCATCAATGAGACGCAGACGAGACCAGTGTCTTAGCCACCGTCTGACTCCACCCGGCGCCGTCCTGCGTGAAGGTGCTGCACCCTCAGCCACAAGACGCATCACCTCTGTCAGCACCTGGTCCTTGCCCTGCTCTCCCTGGATGTATCTCAACGGCCAGTTCTGGGCGGACACCCTGCAACAAGTCTCAGTTTGACAACCCTTGTCAGCCACAGGAGGGGGACGTCTGCTCAAGGCATCAGCAGCCGAGAACTGCGCACCGGGCCTGTACAAAATCTGGAACTGGAAGTTTCCCAGCATTTCCATCCACCGCGCGAGCATTCCTATGGGATTACGAAAGTTCATTAGCTACTGCAAGCTACTGTGATCAGACCTCAACTGAAATGCTTTGCCCATCAGATAATGTGAATATTCTTGAACAAAAGTGACACAAGCCAGCAGCTCCTTTTTTGTTGCAGAGTAGTTTTTCTGTGCCTTCGGCACACGGTGGCTGCCGTAGGCAATCACTCGTTGAACGCCGTCCTGCTCCTGCAACAAGACAGCACCAGTGCCCTCATTGCTGGCATCACAATCCAAAGTGAACTTACCAGCGTCGGCACCGAACCTGGGGAATCCAACCCAGACTTGTCAACGATTCAATGTGAATCGACTACTTTTGATTGAATCATTCTTATTTCGCTTATTTCAAATGAATCGCTCATGCATCGATTCACCTCATGCGCAAATATGTTGTGAGTTACTGATTGAATCATTCATACAGAGAAAATAGGCTGATTGAATCATTCATTGCGCAAAGAATCGTTCTTTTTTGGTCGAACAGCATAAACTATCCAAAAAATATGCCAGCGGCCCAGCATTCATCTGTGCCCTGTGGACACACCAGTCACTTAATGGCCAATTATATGAACTCTGTGTCCTGAGCTGTGGCCTGTAATTCATCTCTGCGTGAAGAAAGCGAAGCTTTGTGTCCAACTCCAGAGGCCAAGCCACTGTTCAATCAGCCCTAACCTAACTAGCTACCTTGGTACTGGTAGGGTTAAGGGTTTCTGGCGCAATACTACCTAAGTACTTAGATAAGGTACCTAACTCATACTTTGGTTCATAGACCACACAGTACACGCACACCTTTTTCACACGAAAAATCCTCAAAACGTACCCACTTTTTCCTAAATCCTAGAGCCCATAATAACACTGCGTGTTTACTGTTTATCGGCGTGATTTTATCAAGGCCTTACAGATGATCATACCATCCCGAGAGTAAATTAAAAGGGCAGATAAAATGACGTCATCAGTAATCACTAATCACATCGATATGCTTGATTGTTTATTAATTACAAATTATCCATACCTTTCTTGATAACTGACTGAATTGGTGCTTGAAAATACCTAATTTTTGAATAAAAATATAAATAAAACATTTAAACTATGCCAGCCAGCTCTCATGAATATTTGCAGTTATTAAAAAGACTGTAGAAATTTCAATGACGTCATCGAATCATACAAATAGGCGGTTAGTTAGTTATAGAGTTCAGTGAGTTAATGGGCCGTGGGCTTAAGTGGCGCGACGACAAAGACGCCATCATAGATGAGCCCCTTAACTATATAATATGCTGACATAGGACAGTGGTGAGATTATACAATTATATTTATAATATTGATTATAATAGCAAATTTCAAGTTCAAAACATTCATACTTGACGTTTCGCTTTTTAAGCGAATAGACATTTATTTACATTTTGCATTATTATTTTTTATAAAGCATGATGTGAAATAAATTGCGCCGCAGATGAGACAGTGATATTTGGGCCAAAGCTTGCAAATGTTTGTTTATGATTTAGTTTTGGATATGGTATAGCCCCTAGGATTAGCCCTATTCCAAGGTCTTTTTATAAGTTATATCCTGTTAATTATATCTCACCGACTTCTATGTTATACATACTGATACCCTGTGAGTGGGAATATTCATTGTGGTGTAGGTGGACTCGGGAGTCTGGAATCGGGACTGAAAATAGATAGCTGCCAGGCTATTCAAGTTTGTTAGTATTTCTTATTGTTTTGTTTTATCGCATGGGTAGGTTAGGTACATGCTTCTTACTTAGGTGTTTCAGCCTTTTCAACACACGCCGAAGATTCATATAATAATGCCTGACTAATAATAGATAGATAGCTAGCTATACTTTTATTCTGGACATTATGTCCATTTCCACAGGGTATCATTCATTCATACAGCACATCAGTAGGTTTACAAGCTACAGCACATAATAAGGTTACCTGTCATTTCCATTTATTGCATAATTTATTTACTGCATCAATGATCGCAATCAGAGCGATGTCAAACGACTGCTGCTGCACAGCTGATGAGCCAGCAAATTAGTTTGTGTTAACGTGTTTCACTGATGTGTATCGGTTTCACTGTCACTGTGTTTCACTGATGTGTGTGTGTGTGTGTGTGTGTGTGTGTGTGTGTGTGTGTGTGTGTGTGTGTGTGTGTGTGTGTGTGTGTGTGTGTGTGTGTGTGTGTGTGTGTGTGTGTGTGTGTGTGTGTGTGTGTGTGTGTGTGTGTGTGTGTGTGTGTGTGTGTGTGTGTGTGTGTGTGTGTGTGTGTGTGTGTGTGTGTGTGTGTGTGTGTGTGTGTGTGTGTGTGTGTGTGTGTGTGTGTGTGTGTGTGTGTGTGTGTGTGTGTGTGTGTGTGTGTGTGTGTGTGTGTGTGTGTGTGTGCGTGCGTGCGTGCGTGCGTGCGTGCGTGCGTGCGTGCGTGCGTGCGTGCGTGCGTGCGTGCGTGCGTGCGTGCGTGCGTGCGTGCGTGCGTGCGTGCGTGCGTGCGTGCGTGCGTGCGTGCGTGCGTGCGTGCGTGCGTGCGTGCGTGCGTGCGTGCGTGCGTGCGTGCGTGCGTGCGTGCGTGCGTGCGTGCGTGCGTGCGTGCGTGCGTGCGTGCGTGCGTGCGTGCGTGCGTGCGTGCGTGCGTGCGTGCGTGCGTGCGTGCGTGCGTGCGTGCGTGCGTGCGTGCGTGCGTGCGTGCGTGCGTGCGTGCGTGCGTGCGTGCGTGCGTGCGTGCGTGCGTGCGTGCGTGCGTGCGTGCGTGCGTGCGTGCGTGCGTGCGTGCGTGCGTGCGTGCGTGCGTGCGTGCGTGCGTGCGTGCGTGCGTGCGTGCGTGCGTGCGTGCGTGCGTGCGTGCGTGCGTGCGTGCGTGCGTGCGTGCGTGCGTGCGTGCGTGCGTGCGTGCGTGCGTGCGTGCGTGCGTGCGTGCGTGCGTGCGTGCGTGCGTGCGTGCGTGCGTGCGTGCGTGCGTGCGTGCGTGCGTGCGTGCGTGCGTGCGTGCGTGCGTGCGTGCGTGCGTGCGTGCGTGCGTGCGTGCGTGCGTGCGTGCGTGCGTGCGTGCGTGCGTGCGTGCGTGCGTGCGTGCGTGCGTGCGTGCGTGCGTGCGTGCGTGCGTGCGTGCGTGCGTGCGTGCGTGCGTGCGTGCGTGCGTGCGTGCGTGCGTGCGTGCGTGCGTGCGTGCGTGCGTGCGTGCGTGCGTGCGTGCGTGCGTGCGTGCGTGCGTGCGTGCGTGCGTGCGTGCGTGCGTGCGTGCGTGCGTGCGTGCGTGCGTGCGTGCGTGCGTGCGTGCGTGCGTGCGTGCGTGCGTGCGTGCGTGCGTGCGTGCGTGCGTGCGTGCGTGCGTGCGTGCGTGCGTGCGTGCGTGCGTGCGTGCGTGCGTGCGTGCGTGCGTGCGTGCGTGCGTGCGTGCGTGCGTGCGTGCGTGCGTGCGTGCGTGCGTGCGTGCGTGCGTGCGTGCGTGCGTGCGTGCGTGCGTGCGTGCGTGCGTGCGTGCGTGCGTGCGTGCGTGCGTGCGTGCGTGCGTGCGTGCGTGCGTGCGTGCGTGCGTGCGTGCGTGCGTGCGTGCGTGCGTGCGTGCGTGCGTGCGTGCGTGCGTGCGTGCGTGCGTGCGTGCGTGCGTGCGTGCGTGCGTGCGTGCGTGCGTGCGTGCGTGCGTGCGTGCGTGCGTGCGTGCGTGCGTGCGTGCGTGCGTGCGTGCGTGCGTGCGTGCGTGCGTGCGTGCGTGCGTGCGTGCGTGCGTGCGTGCGTGCGTGCGTGCGTGCGTGCGTGCGTGCGTGCGTGCGTGCGTGCGTGCGTGCGTGCGTGCGTGCGTGCGTGCGTGCGTGCGTGCGTGCGTGCGTGCGTGCGTGCGTGCGTGCGTGCGTGCGTGCGTGCGTGCGTGCGTGCGTGCGTGCGTGCGTGCGTGCGTGCGTGCGTGCGTGCGTGCGTGCGTGCGTGCGTGCGTGCGTGCGTGCGTGCGTGCGTGCGTGCGTGCGTGCGTGCGTGCGTGCGTGCGTGCGTGCGTGCGTGCGTGCGTGCGTGCGTGCGTGCGTGCGTGCGTGCGTGCGTGCGTGCGTGCGTGCGTGCGTGCGTGCGTGCGTGCGTGCGTGCGTGCGTGCGTGCGTGCGTGCGTGCGTGCGTGCGTGCGTGCGTGCGTGCGTGCGTGCGTGCGTGCGTGCGTGCGTGCGTGCGTGCGTGCGTGCGTGCGTGCGTGCGTGCGTGCGTGCGTGCGTGCGTGCGTGCGTGCGTGCGTGCGTGCGTGCGTGCGTGCGTGCGTGCGTGCGTGCGTGCGTGCGTGCGTGCGTGCGTGCGTGCGTGCGTGCGTGCGTGCGTGCGTGCGTGCGTGCGTGCGTGCGTGCGTGCGTGCGTGCGTGCGTGCGTGCGTGCGTGCGTGCGTGCGTGCGTGCGTGCGTGCGTGCGTGCGTGCGTGCGTGCGTGCGTGCGTGCGTGCGTGCGTGCGTGCGTGCGTGCGTGCGTGCGTGCGTGCGTGCGTGCGTGCGTGCGTGCGTGCGTGCGTGCGTGCGTGCGTGCGTGCGTGCGTGCGTGCGTGCGTGCGTGCGTGCGTGCGTGCGTGCGTGCGTGCGTGCGTGCGTGCGTGCGTGCGTGCGTGCGTGCGTGCGTGCGTGCGTGCGTGCGTGCGTGCGTGCGTGCGTGCGTGCGTGCGTGCGTGCGTGCGTGCGTGCGTGCGTGCGTGCGTGCGTGCGTGCGTGCGTGCGTGCGTGCGTGCGTGCGTGCGTGCGTGCGTGCGTGCGTGCGTGCGTGCGTGCGTGCGTGCGTGCGTGCGTGCGTGCGTGCGTGCGTGCGTGCGTGCGTGCGTGCGTGCGTGCGTGCGTGCGTGCGTGCGTGCGTGCGTGCGTGCGTGCGTGCGTGCGTGCGTGCGTGCGTGCGTGCGTGCGTGCGTGCGTGCGTGCGTGCGTGCGTGCGTGCGTGCGTGCGTGCGTGCGTGCGTGCGTGCGTGCGTGCGTGCGTGCGTGCGTGCGTGCGTGCGTGCGTGCGTGCGTGCGTGCGTGCGTGCGTGCGTGCGTGCGTGCGTGCGTGCGTGCGTGCGTGCGTGCGTGCGTGCGTGCGTGCGTGCGTGCGTGCGTGCGTGCGTGCGTGCGTGCGTGCGTGCGTGCGTGCGTGCGTGCGTGCGTGCGTGCGTGCGTGCGTGCGTGCGTGCGTGCGTGCGTGCGTGCGTGCGTGCGTGCGTGCGTGCGTGCGTGCGTGCGTGCGTGCGTGCGTGCGTGCGTGCGTGCGTGCGTGCGTGCGTGCGTGCGTGCGTGCGTGCGTGCGTGCGTGCGTGCGTGCGTGCGTGCGTGCGTGCGTGCGTGCGTGCGTGCGTGCGTGCGTGCGTGCGTGCGTGCGTGCGTGCGTGCGTGCGTGCGTGCGTGCGTGCGTGCGTGCGTGCGTGCGTGCGTGCGTGCGTGTGTGCGTAGGTGTGTGTAGGTGTGTGTAGGTGTGTGTAGGTGTGTGTAGGTGTGTGTAGGTGTGTGTAGGTGTGTGTAGGTGTGTGTAGGTGTGTGTAGGTGTGTGTAGGTGTGTGTAGGTGTGTGTAGGTGTGTGTAGGTGTGTGTAGGTGTGTGTAGGTGTGTGTAGGTGTGTGTAGGTGTGTGTAGGTGTGTGTAGGTGTGTGTAGGTGTGTGTAGGTGTGTGTGTAGGTGTGTGTGTGTAGGTGTGTGTGTGTAGGTGTGTGTGTGTGTGTGTGTGTGTGTAGGTGTGTGTAGGTGTGTGTAGGTGTGTGTAGGTGTGTGTGTGTGTGTGTGTGTGTGTGTGTGTGTGTGTGTGTGTGTGTGTGTGTGTGTGTGTGTGTGTGTGTGTGTGTGTGTGTGTGTGTGTGTGTGTGTGTGTGTGTGTGTGTGTGTGTGTGTGTGTGTGTGTGTGTGTGTGTGTGTGTGTGTGTGTGTGTGTGTGTGTGTGTGTGTGTGTGTGTGTGTGTGTGTGTGTGTGTGTGTGTGTGTGTGTGTGTGTGTGTGTGTGTGTGTGTGTGTGTGTGTGTGTGTGTGTGTGTGTGTGTGTGTGTGTGTGTGTGTGTGTGTGTGTGTGTGTGTGTGTGTGTGTGTGTGTGTGTGTGTGTGTGTGTGTGTGTGTGTGTGTGTGTGTGTGTGTGTGTGTGTGTGTGTGTGTGTGTGTGTGTGTGTGTGTGTGTGTGTGTGTGTGTGTGTGTGTGTGTGTGTGTGTGTGTGTGGTGTGTGTGTGTGTGTGTGTGTGTGTGTGTGTGTGTGTGTGTGTGTGTGTGTGTGTGTGTGTGTGTGTGTGTGTGTGTGTGTGTGTGTGTGTGTGTGTGTGTGTGTGTGTGTGTGTGTGTGTGTGTGTGTGTGTGTGTGTGTGTGTGTGTGTGTGTGTGTGTGTGTGTGTGTGTGTGTGTGTGTGTGTGTGTGTGTGTGTGTGTGTGTGTGTGTGTGTGTGTGTGTGTGTGTGTGTGTGTGTGTGTGTGTGTGTGTGTGTGTGTGTGTGTGTGTGTGTGTGTGTGTGTGTGTGTGTGTGTGTGTGTGTGTGTGTGTGTGTGTGTGTGTGTGTGTGTGTGTGTGTGTGTGTGTGTGTGTGTGTGTGTGTGTGTGTGTGTGTGTGTGTGTGTGTGTGTGTGTGTGTGTGTGTGTGTGTGTGTGTGTGTGTGTGTGTGTGTGTGTGTGTGTGTGTGTGTGTGTGTGTGTGTGTGTGTGTGTGTGTGTGTGTGTGTGTGTGTGTGTGTGTGTGTGTGTGTGTGTGTGTGTGTGTGTGTGTGTGTGTGTGTGTGTGTGTGTGTGTGTGTGTGTGTGTGTGTGTGTGTGTGTGTGTGTGTGTGTGTGTGTGTGTGTGTGTGTGTGTGTGTGTGTGGTGTGTGTGTGTGTGTGTGTGTGTGTGTGTGTGTGTGTGTGTGTGTGTGTGTGTGTGTGTGTGTGTGTGTGTGTGTGTGTGTGTGTGTGTGTGTGTGTGTGTGTGTGTGTGTGTGTGTGTGTGTGTGTGTGTGTGTGTGTGTGTGTGTGTGTGTGTGTGTGTGTGTGTGTGTGTGTGTGGTGTGTGTGTGTGTGTGTGTGTGTGTGTGTGTGTGTGGTGTGTGTGTGTGTGTGTGTGTGTGTGTGTGTGTGTGTGTGTGTGTGTGTGTGTGTGTGTGTGTGTGTGTGTGTGTGTGTGTGTGTGTGTGTGTGTGTGTGTGTGTGTGTGTGTGTGTGTGTGTGTGTGTGTGTGTGTGTGTGGTGTGTGTGTGTGTGTGTGTGTGTGTGTGTGGTGTGTGTGTGTGTGTGTGTGTGTGTGTGTGTGTGTGTGTGTGTGTGTGTGTGTGTGTGTGTGTGTGTGTGTGTGTGTGTGGTGTGTGTGTGTGTGTGTGTGTGGTGTGGTGTGTGTGTGTGTGTGTGGTGTGTGTGGTGTGTGTGTGTGTGTGTGTGGTGTGTGTGTGTGTGTGTGTGTGTGTGTGTGTGTGTGTGTGTGTGTGTGTGTGTGTGTGTGTGTGTGTGTGTGTGTGTGTGTGTGTGTGTGTGTGTGTGTGTGCGTGCTGTGCGTGTGTGTGTGCTGTGCGTGTGTGCGTGCGTGCGTGCGTGCGTGCGTGCGTGCGTGTGTGCGTGCGTGCGTGCGTGCGTGCGTGCGTGCGTGCGTGCGTGCGTGCGTGCGTGCGTGCGTGCGTGCGTGCGTGCGTGCGTGCGTGCGTGCGTGCGTGCGTGCGTGCGTGCGTGCGTGCGTGCGTGCGTGCGTGCGTGCGTGCGTGCGTGCGTGCGTGCGTGCGTGCGTGCGTGCGTGCGTGCGTGCGTGCGTGCGTGCGTGCGTGCGTGCGTGCGTGCGTGCGTGCGTGCGTGCGTGCGTGCGTGCGTGCGTGCGTGCGTGCGTGCGTGCGTGCGTGCGTGCGTGCGTGCGTGCGTGCGTGCGTGCGTGCGTGCGTGCGTGCGTGCGTGCGTGCGTGCGTGCGTGCGTGCGTGCGTGCGTGCGTGCGTGCGTGCGTGCGTGCGTGCGTGCGTGCGTGCGTGCGTGCGTGCGTGCGTGCGTGTGCGTGCGTGCGTGCGTGCGTGCGTGCGTGCGTGCGTGCGTGCGTGCGTGCGTGCGTGCGTGCGTGCGTGCGTGCGTGCGTGCGTGCGTGCGTGCGTGCGTGCGTGCGTGCGTGCGTGCGTGCGTGCGTGCGTGCGTGCGTGCGTGCGTGCGTGCGTGCGTGCGTGCGTGCGTGCGTGCGTGCGTGCGTGCGTGCGTGCGTGCGTGCGTGCGTGCGTGCGTGCGTGCGTGCGTGCGTGCGTGCGTGCGTGCGTGCGTGCGTGCGTGCGTGCGTGCGTGCGTGCGTGCGTGCGTGCGTGCGTGCGTGCGTGCGTGCGTGCGTGCGTGCGTGCGTGCGTGCGTGCGTGCGTGCGTGCGTGCGTGCGTGCGTGCGTGCGTGCGTGCGTGCGTGCGTGCGTGCGTGCGTGCGTGCGTGCGTGCGTGCGTGCGTGCGTGCGTGCGTGCGTGCGTGCGTGCGTGCGTGCGTGCGTGCGTGCGTGCGTGCGTGCGTGCGTGCGTGCGTGCGTGCGTGCGTGCGTGCGTGCGTGCGTGCGTGCGTGCGTGCGTGCGTGCGTGCGTGCGTGCGTGCGTGCGTGCGTGCGTGCGTGCGTGCGTGCGTGCGTGCGTGCGTGCGTGCGTGCGTGCGTGCGTGCGTGCGTGCGTGCGTGCGTGCGTGCGTGCGTGCGTGCGTGCGTGCGTGCGTGCGTGCGTGCGTGCGTGCGTGCGTGCGTGCGTGCGTGCGTGCGTGCGTGCGTGCGTGCGTGCGTGCGTGCGTGCGTGCGTGCGTGCGTGCGTGCGTGCGTGCGTGCGTGCGTGCGTGCGTGCGTGCGTGCGTGCGTGCGTGCGTGCGTGCGTGCGTGCGTGCGTGCGTGCGTGCGTGCGTGCGTGCGTGCGTGCGTGCGTGCGTGCGTGCGTGCGTGCGTGCGTGCGTGCGTGCGTGCGTGCGTGCGTGCGTGCGTGCGTGCGTGCGTGCGTGCGTGCGTGCGTGCGTGCGTGCGTGCGTGCGTGCGTGCGTGCGTGCGTGCGTGCGTGCGTGCGTGCGTGCGTGCGTGCGTGCGTGCGTGCGTGCGTGCGTGCGTGCGTGCGTGCGTGCGTGCGTGCGTGCGTGCGTGCGTGCGTGCGTGCGTGCGTGCGTGCGTGCGTGCGTGCGTGCGTGCGTGCGTGCGTGCGTGCGTGCGTGCGTGCGTGCGTGCGTGCGTGCGTGCGTGCGTGCGTGCGTGCGTGCGTGCGTGCGTGCGTGCGTGCGTGCGTGCGTGCGTGCGTGCGTGCGTGCGTGCGTGCGTGCGTGCGTGCGTGCGTGCGTGCGTGCGTGCGTGCGTGCGTGCGTGCGTGCGTGCGTGCGTGCGTGCGTGCGTGCGTGCGTGCGTGCGTGCGTGCGTGCGTGCGTGCGTGCGTGCGTGCGTGCGTGCGTGCGTGCGTGCGTGCGTGCGTGCGTGCGTGCGTGCGTGCGTGCGTGCGTGCGTGCGTGCGTGCGTGCGTGCGTGCGTGCGTGCGTGCGTGCGTGCGTGCGTGCGTGCGTGCGTGCGTGCGTGCGTGCGTGCGTGCGTGCGTGCGTGCGTGCGTGCGTGCGTGCGTGCGTGCGTGCGTGCGTGCGTGCGTGCGTGCGTGCGTGCGTGCGTGCGTGCGTGCGTGCGTGCGTGCGTGCGTGCGTGCGTGCGTGCGTGCGTGCGTGCGTGCGTGCGTGCGTGCGTGCGTGCGTGCGTGCGTGCGTGCGTGCGTGCGTGCGTGCGTGCGTGCGTGCGTGCGTGCGTGCGTGCGTGCGTGCGTGCGTGCGTGCGTGCGTGCGTGCGTGCGTGCGTGCGTGCGTGCGTGCGTGCGTGCGTGCGTGCGTGCGTGCGTGCGTGCGTGCGTGCGTGCGTGCGTGCGTGCGTGCGTGCGTGCGTGCGTGCGTGCGTGCGTGCGTGCGTGCGTGCGTGCGTGCGTGCGTGCGTGCGTGCGTGCGTGCGTGCGTGCGTGCGTGCGTGCGTGCGTGCGTGCGTGCGTGCGTGCGTGCGTGCGTGCGTGCGTGCGTGCGTGCGTGCGTGCGTGCGTGCGTGCGTGCGTGCGTGCGTGCGTGCGTGCGTGCGTGCGTGCGTGCGTGCGTGCGTGCGTGCGTGCGTGCGTGCGTGCGTGCGTGCGTGCGTGCGTGCGTGCGTGCGTGCGTGCGTGCGTGCGTGCGTGCGTGCGTGCGTGCGTGCGTGCGTGCGTGCGTGCGTGCGTGCGTGCGTGCGTGCGTGCGTGCGTGCGTGCGTGCGTGCGTGCGTGCGTGCGTGCGTGCGTGCGTGCGTGCGTGCGTGCGTGCGTGCGTGCGTGCGTGCGTGCGTGCGTGCGTGCGTGCGTGCGTGCGTGCGTGCGTGCGTGCGTGCGTGCGTGCGTGCGTGCGTGCGTGCGTGCGTGCGTGCGTGCGTGCGTGCGTGCGTGCGTGCGTGCGTGCGTGCGTGCGTGCGTGCGTGCGTGCGTGCGTGCGTGCGTGCGTGCGTGGCGTGCGTGCGTGCGTGCGTGCGTGCGTGCGTGCGTGCGTGCGTGCGTGCGTGCGTGCGTGCGTGCGTGCGTGCGTGCGTGCGTGCGTGCGTGCGTGCGTGCGTGCGTGCGTGCGTGCGTGCGTGCGTGCGTGCGTGCGTGCGTGCGTGCGTGCGTGCGTGCGTGCGTGCGTGCGTGCGTGCGTGCGTGCGTGCGTGCGTGCGTGCGTGCGTGCGTGCGTGCGTGCGTGCGTGCGTGCGTGCGTGCGTGCGTGCGTGCGTGCGTGCGTGCGTGCGTGCGTGCGTGCGTGCGTGCGTGCGTGCGTGCGTGCGTGCGTGCGTGCGTGCGTGCGTGCGTGCGTGCGTGCGTGCGTGCGTGCGTGCGTGCGTGCGTGCGTGCGTGCGTGCGTGCGTGCGTGCGTGCGTGCGTGCGTGCGTGCGTGCGTGCGTGCGTGCGTGCGTGCGTGCGTGCGTGCGTGCGTGCGTGCGTGCGTGCGTGCGTGCGTGCGTGCGTGCGTGCGTGCGTGCGTGCGTGCGTGCGTGCGTGCGTGCGTGCGTGCGTGCGTGCGTGCGTGCGTGCGTGCGTGCGTGCGTGCGTGCGTGCGTGCGTGCGTGCGTGCGTGCGTGCGTGCGGTGCGTGCGTGCGTGCGTGCGTGCGTGCGTGCGTGCGTGCGTGCGTGCGTGCGTGCGTGCGTGCGTGCGTGCGTGCGTGCGTGCGTGCGATGCGTGCGTGCGTGCGTGCGTGCGTGCGTGCGTGCGTGCGTGCGTGCGTGCGTGCGTGCGTGCGTGCGTGCGTGCGTGCGTGCGTGCGTGCGTGCGTGCGTGCGTGCGTGCGTGCGTGCGTGCGTGCGTGCGTGCGT
>JAXIVJ010013396.1:15000-37311 GCA_036785665.1 Chirona hameri | reverse complement strand
ATCATGCTGTGTCAGTATCATGCTGTGTCAGTATCATGCTGTGTCAGTATCATGCTGTGTCAGTATCATGCTGTGTCAGTATCATGCTGTGACAGTATCACGCTGTGTCAGTATCATGCTGTGTCAGTATCATGCTGTGTCAGTATCACACTGTGTCAGTATCACATTGTGTCAGTATCATGCTGTGTCAGTATCACACTGTGTCAGTGTCACACTGTGTCAGTATCACACTGTGTCAGTATCATACTGTGTCAGTATCATGCTGTGTCAGTATCATGCTGTGTCAGTATCATGCTGTGTCAGTATCATGCTGTGTCAGTATCACACTGTGTCAGTATCACATTGTGTCAGTATCATGCTGTGTCAGTATCACACTGTGTCAGTGTCACACTGTGTCAGTATCACACTGTGTCAGTATCATACTGTGCCAGTATCATGCTGTATCAATATCACACTGTGTGAGTATCATGTTGTGTCAGTATCATGCTGTGACAGTAGCCCCCTGTGTCAGTATCATGCTGTGTCAGTGTCACACTGTGCCAGTATCATGCTGTGTCAGTATCATGCTGTGTCAGTATCATGCTGTGTCAGTATCATGCTGTGTCAGTATCATGCTGTGTCAGTATCATGCTGTTTCAGTATCATGCTGCGTCAGTATCATACTGTCAGTATCACACTGTGTCAGTATCATGCTGTGTCAGTAGAATGCTGTGTCAGTATCATGCTGTGACAGTATCACGCTGTGTCAGTATTACACTGTGTCAGTATCACACTGTGTCAGTATCACACTATGTCAGTATCACACTGTGTCAGTATCACACTATGTCAGTATCACACTGTGTCAGTATCACACTGTGTCAGTATCATACTGTGCCAGTATCATGCTGTATCAATATCACACTGTTTGAGTATCATGTTGTGTCAGTATCATGCTGTGACAGTAGCCCCTGTATCAGTATCATGCTGTGTCAGTATCATGCTGTGTCAGTATCATGCTGTGTCAGTATCATGCTGTGTCAGTATCATGCTGTGTCAGTATCATGCTGTGTCAGTATCACACTGTGTCAGTATCATGCTGTATCAGTATCATGATGTATAAGTATCATGCTGTGTCAGTATCATACTGTCAGTATCACACTGTGTCAGTATCACACTGTGTCAGTATCACATTGTGTCAGTATCACACTGTGTCGGTATCATGCTGTGTCAGTATCATGATGTGTCAGTATCATGTTATGTCAGTATCACATTGTATCAGTATCATGATGTGTCAGTATCACACTGTGTCAGTGTCACACTGTGCCAGTATCATGTTGTGTCAGTATCACACTGTGTCAGTATCACACTATGTCAGTATCACACTGTGTCAGTATCACACTGTGACAGTATCATACTGTGCCAGTATCATGCTGTATCAATATCACACTGTGTGAGTATCATGTTGTGTCAGTATCATGCTGTGTGAGTATCACATTGTGTCAATATCACATTGTGTCAGTATCACACTGTGGCAGTATCATGCTGCGTCAGTATCACACTGTGTCAGTATCATGCTGTGTCAGTATCACACTGTGTCAGTATCACACTGTGTCGGTATCATGCTGTGTCAGTATCATGCTGTGTCAGTATCACGCTGTGTCAGTATTACACTGTGTCAGTGTCATACTGTGTCAGTATCACACTGTGTCAGTATCATGCTGTGCCAGTATCATGCTGTGTCAGTATCATGTTGTGTCAGTATCATAATGTGTCAGTATCATGATGTGTAATTACCACGCCGTGTCAGTATCATGTTGTGTCAGTATCACACTGTGACAGTATCACACTGTGTCAGTATCACGTTGTGTCAGTATCACACTGTGTCAGTATCACATTGTGTCAGTATCACACTGTGTCAGTGTCATATTGTCAGTATCACACTGTGTCAGTTGTACGCTGTGTCAGTATCACGCTATGCCAGTATCACACTGTGTCAGTATCACACTGTGTCAGTATCACATTGTGTCAGTATCACACTGTGTCAGTATCACACTGTGTCAGTATCATATTGTGTCAGTATCACACTGTGTCAGTATCACACTGTGTCAGTATCATGATGTGTCAGTATCACACTGTGTCAGTGTCACACTGTGCCAGTATCATGCTGTGTCAGTATCACACTGTGTCAGTAGCATGCAGTGTCAGCATCACACTGTGTCAGTGTCACACTGTGTCATTATCACACTGTCAGTATCACACTGTGTCAGTATCGCATTGTGTCAGTATCACACTGTGTCAGTATCACACTGTCTCAGTATCGCACTGTGTCAGTATCACATTGTGTCAGTATCCAACTGTGTCAGTATCACATTGTGTCAGTATCACACTGGGTCAGTATCACACTGTCTCAATATCATGCAGTGTCAGTATCACACTGTGTAAGTTTCACACTGTGTCAGTATCACATTGCGTCAGTATCACACTGTGTCAGTATCACACTGTGTCAGTATCATGCAGTGTCAGTGTCACATTGTGTCAGTATCACACTGTGTCAGTATCACACTGTGTCAGTATCACACTGTGTCAGTAGCACACTGTGTCAGTATCATATTGTGTCAGTATCATATTGTGTCAGTATCATACTGTGTCAGCATCACATTGTGTCAGTATCATGCAGTGTCAGTATCACACTGTGTCAGTATCATGCAGTGTCAGTATCATGCAGTGTCAGTATCACACTGTGTAAGTATCACGCTTTGTCAGTATCATGCTGTGTCAGTATCACACTGTGTCAGTATCCCACTGTGCCAGTATCACACTGTCAGTATCACACTGTGTCAGTATCACACTGTGTCAGCATCACACTGTGTCAGTATCATGCAGTGTCAGTATCACACTGTGTAAGTATCACGCTTTGTCAGTATCATGCTGTGTCAGTATCATGCTGTGTCAGTATCATGCTGTGTCAGTATCATGCTGTGTCAGTATCATGCTGTTTCAGTATCATGCTGCGTCAGTATCATACTGTCAGTATCACACTGTGTCAGTATCATGCTGTGTCAGTAGAATGCTGTGTCAGTATCATGCTGTGACAGTATCACGCTGTGTCAGTATTACACTGTGTCAGTATCACACTGTGTCAGTATCACACTATGTCAGTATCACACTGTGTCAGTATCACACTATGTCAGTATCACACTGTGTCAGTATCACACTGTGTCAGTATCATACTGTGCCAGTATCATGCTGTATCAATATCACACTGTTTGAGTATCATGTTGTGTCAGTATCATGCTGTGACAGTAGCCCCTGTATCAGTATCATGCTGTGTCAGTATCATGCTGTGTCAGTATCATGCTGTGTCAGTATCATGCTGTGTCAGTATCATGCTGTGTCAGTATCATGCTGTGTCAGTATCACACTGTGTCAGTATCATGCTGTATCAGTATCATGATGTATAAGTATCATGCTGTGTCAGTATCATACTGTCAGTATCACACTGTGTCAGTATCACACTGTGTCAGTATCACATTGTGTCAGTATCACACTGTGTCGGTATCATGCTGTGTCAGTATCATGATGTGTCAGTATCATGTTATGTCAGTATCACATTGTATCAGTATCATGATGTGTCAGTATCACACTGTGTCAGTGTCACACTGTGCCAGTATCATGTTGTGTCAGTATCACACTGTGTCAGTATCACACTATGTCAGTATCACACTGTGTCAGTATCACACTGTGACAGTATCATACTGTGCCAGTATCATGCTGTATCAATATCACACTGTGTGAGTATCATGTTGTGTCAGTATCATGCTGTGTGAGTATCACATTGTGTCAATATCACATTGTGTCAGTATCACACTGTGGCAGTATCATGCTGCGTCAGTATCACACTGTGTCAGTATCATGCTGTGTCAGTATCACACTGTGTCAGTATCACACTGTGTCGGTATCATGCTGTGTCAGTATCATGCTGTGTCAGTATCACGCTGTGTCAGTATTACACTGTGTCAGTGTCATACTGTGTCAGTATCACACTGTGTCAGTATCATGCTGTGCCAGTATCATGCTGTGTCAGTATCATGTTGTGTCAGTATCATAATGTGTCAGTATCATGATGTGTAATTACCACGCCGTGTCAGTATCATGTTGTGTCAGTATCACACTGTGACAGTATCACACTGTGTCAGTATCACGTTGTGTCAGTATCACACTGTGTCAGTATCACATTGTGTCAGTATCACACTGTGTCAGTGTCATATTGTCAGTATCACACTGTGTCAGTTGTACGCTGTGTCAGTATCACGCTATGCCAGTATCACACTGTGTCAGTATCACACTGTGTCAGTATCACATTGTGTCAGTATCACACTGTGTCAGTATCACACTGTGTCAGTATCATATTGTGTCAGTATCACACTGTGTCAGTATCACACTGTGTCAGTATCATGATGTGTCAGTATCACACTGTGTCAGTGTCACACTGTGCCAGTATCATGCTGTGTCAGTATCACACTGTGTCAGTAGCATGCAGTGTCAGCATCACACTGTGTCAGTGTCACACTGTGTCATTATCACACTGAAAGTATCACACTGTGTCAGTATCGCATTGTGTCAGTATCACACTGTGTCAGTATCACACTGTCTCAGTATCGCACTGTGTCAGTATCACATTGTGTCAGTATCCAACTGTGTCAGTATCACATTGTGTCAGTATCACACTGGGTCAGTATCACACTGTCTCAATATCATGCAGTGTCAGTATCACACTGTGTAAGTTTCACACTGTGTCAGTATCACATTGCGTCAGTATCACACTGTGTCAGTATCACACTGTGTCAGTATCATGCAGTGTCAGTGTCACATTGTGTCAGTATCACACTGTGTCAGTATCACACTGTGTCAGTATCACACTGTGTCAGTAGCACACTGTGTCAGTATCATATTGTGTCAGTATCATATTGTGTCAGTATCATACTGTGTCAGCATCACATTGTGTCAGTATCATGCAGTGTCAGTATCACACTGTGTCAGTATCATGCAGTGTCAGTATCATGCAGTGTCAGTATCACACTGTGTAAGTATCACGCTTTGTCAGTATCATGCTGTGTCAGTATCACACTGTGTCAGTATCCCACTGTGCCAGTATCACACTGTCAGTATCACACTGTGTCAGTATCACACTGTGTCAGCATCACACTGTGTCAGTATCATGCAGTGTCAGTATCACACTGTGTAAGTATCACGCTTTGTCAGTATCATGCTGTGTCAGTATCACACTGTGTCAGTATCCCACTGTGCCAGTATCTCACTGTCAGTATCACACTGTGTCAGTATCACATTGTGTCAGTATCACACTGTGTCAGTATCACAACGTGTCAGTATCACACTGTGTCAGTATCACACTGCGTCAGTATCACACTGTGTCAGTATCACATTGTGTCAGTATCATGCAGTGTCAGTAGCACACGGTGTCAGTATCACACTGTGTCAGTATCACACTGTATCAGTATCATACTGTGTCAGTATCACACTGTGTCAGTATTACACAGTGTCAGTATCACACTGTGTCAGTATCATGCTGTGTCAGTATAACACTGCGTCAGTATCACACTGTGTCAGTATCATGCAGTGTCAGTGTCACACTGTGTCAGTATCACACTGTGTCAGTATCACACTGTGTCAGTATCACATTGTGTCAGTATCACACTATCAGTATCACACTGTGTCAGTGTCACATTGTGTCAGTATCACACTGTCAGTATCATACTGTGTCAGTATCATGCAGTGTCAGTATCACATTGTGTCAGTATCACGCTGGGTCAGTATCACAATGTGTCAGTATCACATTGTGTCAGTATCACATTGTGTCATTATCACATTGTGTCATTGTCACATTGTGTCAGTATCATGCTGTGTCAGTATCGCATTGTGTCAGTATCACATTGTGTCAGTATCATGTTGTGTCAGTATCACACTGTGTCAGTATTACACTGTGTCAGTATCATGCAGTGTCAGTATCACATTATGTCAGTATCACACTGTGTCAGTATCACACTGTGTCAGTATCACACTGTGTCAGTATCACACTGTCAATATCACACTGTGTCAGTATCACATTGTGTCAGTATCATACTGGGTAGGTACCACACTGTGTCAGTATCACACTGTGTCAGTATCACATTGTGTCAGTATCACACTGTGTCAGTATCACACTGTGTCAGTATCATATTGTGTCAGTATCACACTGTGTCAGTATCACACTGTGTCAGTATCATGATGTGTCAGTATCACACTGTGTCAGTGTCACACTGTGCCGGTATCATGCAGTGTCAGTATCACACTGTGTCAGTATCACACTGTATCAGTATCACACTGTGTCAGTATCACATTGTGTCAGTATCATGCTGTGTCAGTATCATACTGTGTCAGTATCATGCAGTGTCAGTATCACACTGTGTTAGTATCACACTGTCTCAGTATCACATTGTGTCAGTATCATGCTGTGTCAGTAGCATGCTGTGTCAGTATCACACTGTGTCAGTATCACACTGTCTCAGTATCACATTTTGTCAGTATCACACTGTGTCAGTATCATACTGTGTCAGTATCATATTGTGTCAGTATCACACTGTGCCAGTATCATCAGTGTCAGTATCACACTGTGTCAGTATCACACTGTGTCAGTATCACACTGTGTCAGTATCACATTGTGTCAGTATCACATTGTGTCAGCATCACATTGTGTCAGTATCACACTGTGTCAGTATCACACTGTGTCAGTATCACACTGTGTCAGTATCATACTGTGTCAGTATCACATTGTGTCAGTATCATGCTGTGTCAGTATCATACTGTGTCAGTATCACACTGTGTCAGTATCACACTGTGCCAGTATCATGCTGTGTCAGTATCATGCTGTGACAGTATCATGCTGTGACAGTATCATGCTGTGTCAGTATCATGATGTGTCAGTATCATGCTGTGTCAGTATCACACTGTGTCAGTATCACATTGTGTCAGTATCATGCTGTGACAGTATCATGCTGTGTGAGTATCATGATGTGTCAGTATCATGATGTGTCAGTATCATGATGTGTGAGTATCACAATGTGTCAGTATCATACTGTGTCAGTATCACACTGTGTCAGTATCACATTGTGTCAGTATCATGCTGTGACAGTATCATGCTGTGTCAGTATCATGATGTGTCAGTATCATGATGTGTCAGTAACATGATGTGTGAGTATCACAATGTGTCAGTATCATGCTGTGACAGTATCATGCTGTGTCAGTATCATGATGTGTCAGTATCATGATGTGTCAGTATCATACTGTCAGTATCACACTGTGTCAGGACCACGCCGAGTCACTATGCCAGCAGTATGACTCCAGGTAATGAAATACACCCATGTGTATGTTTGTGTTACGTAGTTTTCCGATGAATAGTCTTTTACTCCTATGCCTGATTTTATTTGGGATATTTGGGCGGTGTCACGTCAGTAGGTGCCGCTCGGCATTCCCGCTGGCTCCCACGCCACGGCCACCACCACGTGGGCGGTCGGTCGGCCCGGCGCCACCTTTACAGTCGGTGGAATTCATGAGACGCGTCTCCGAACGCCGCGTACCTCGGACATCAGAGGTCCTCTCCCATTGGTGGATAAACGATCTCAACAAACACGCAGGGACCACCGGCCGGGACGGCGCCGACAGATCGCGCCGCAGAACCCGCCTGGGAGAGTGCGACGGGAGAGCAGGGGAAGCCGTGTGGACATGAACAGATCACAGTCCTCACAGGGACTCATCTCACAGTCCCGGTGACGCGGCTCCACAGGACGCCAACGGCACGGTGCCGCTCCACAAGCTCCACTTTTTGCAAGGGATAGCTTGACCCGCTATCCTGTTAAGTTATTGGCCCCTCGACCCGTGAATCAGTAACCCGTTAGCACATTGAAATGTTGCGGGAGGTAACTTCAACTGCTATCCCGTTGACCCGGTAACCCATCGCTATTTTTCAGGAGATAACTCAGAACCCAGAACTCAGAACCCAGGGTGCCTTTCCCGACCCCTTCAGTATTAGGTGCCCTGAGCCCCTGCTAATATGTATTATGTTCAGCGCAAAGTTCATGTAATTGTCCGGTTTACCTTCTTCGGTATCTCATACAGCAAGAACCGGTAAAATCAGGAGATATTAAAAAAAGAGGGGTTGGGCGCAACCCCCCCCCCCCCCCCCCTCCAGTGCGCGTTTTAAAGAAACAATAACCAATCACCATCCCACAGCTTATTTAGTGGATGGCACATTTTCGAACCAGCACGACTTCAGCGCTAGCTGCCAACTGACCCCGGCCGCCCGCCGTCCGATCTGACCGGTCACGTGACATGTCAGCCGGCCAGCCAATCATAGAGTCGGGCCGGCGGGCGGGACTCAGCCAATCGGAGAAGATCGACGGCAGTCGGCCGGTCAGGCGCGCGCCGATCGACGCCATCTTGAAAATGGTACGTCAGCTGATGATTCGGGGGTAAAGGGAGGAAGCAACTGCGGCAACTGGATAAACTGGGGAACTGGATAAAATCGGCGGATACGCGGCTACTAAATGTAATGACTAATGTGTGAGACCGTAATGTTGATAGATTTTCTTGTTGATCTTATTCGTAGTTAAAGGGAATATTTCACCTTGCAAAAAGTACGTGGAATGATGAAAACGAGTGTCCTAATTATAGTTATAAGTAAGTAGTGTCCTAAGTATAGTTTAAATTATATTCGTTATTGCGAGAGAAAAAATACAAATTGGTTATAATTTGCCACATATTCATATTTTTACATGTGACATCACAAGAATCCAAAACCAGTGTCGCCAAAATGAGTTGTGACGACATACCGGCAAAAGTCTATCCTTGAATCAGAATTGTAAACAACACTAACAGCAAGCAATGGCGGTGACTTACTTGTCTGTCGTGCGCCAAGTTATACGCCAAAAAGCTCCCATTCCTTCAGCATTGCCACCTTAGCTACGTAAAGCCTATTCCTTCAGCATTGCCACCTTAGCTCCGTAAGGCCTATTCCTCAGCATCGCCACCTTAGCGAAACTTATTTTCTGTAATTTCTAACAGATATCGATGATATTTGTTTTTGGTAATTGAAGTTTAAAATAAGGATTTATGACAAAGTATGAAACTTTACCGTTAAGTAGAATATTTAATAAAAACAAACCAGCTGACAAACTGCCTCTCATTGGCTCTGTGTTGAAGCGCCATTTCCGCTTTACCTAGTATTCCATGACCGTGTCGGTCGATGATCCGGCGCGGACACACGCACGCACGCACGCACGCACGCACGCAGAGGCTGCTCTTCAAATATTAAGTTAGAAGCAATGTTGTTGATATAATGTGATGGATAGTTAAAGAATCAATCACGAAGTTATGTTGCTTGAGATGGGTAAGTAATTTTGGAGCTGATTCATGCATTTCATAACGATGCTCAGTACAAGGTGTCATGCTTGAATTGTATTGTCATCCTGCAACAAACCTTATCCCAAAAATATATTAGAAATAACTAGAAGCTTCGTAGCTCTATGTTAGCCTCCTAGCATGCAACGCAGTCTCCGAAGTTAAACACTTTCGCTAGCTTCCTATGGTGCGACGAAGTCTCTCCACATGTGAGATCAAGTATTGCGGTACAGTCTACATATTCTGTTTGGTTAGGTGCTTGTGACCCAGCGCAGTCTCCGAGCAAAACTGCTATTACTGCGGCATAGACCAGTGTTGTGTGTCTGGTTCGCTGCCTATGATCCTGCCTATGATCATAGGTTCGCTGCCTATGATCTGATACAGTCTCCACAGATGGAGCCGACCAAACGCACGTTGTGCCCCGTGTTACCTGCCTATGGCATGCTGCAATTCCCAGTGCTGCTCATAACCCTGGCAACCCGGCGGTACAGGCAATCCGAGGCTGTCATGGCCGTGTCACCCAAACAGACAGGGCACGCGTGAAGACTTTGTGGCATGGTACTGGTGACTGACTATACTATGCAGGGGAGGGAATGCGTGGTGGCGACTTTGTGACATGGTACTGGCGAGTGGTGCCTGACTATACTATGCAGGGACTGACTATGTATACTATGTATCTCACTACAGAACACAATACAGCAGTTAGGGTCTAACCGGTGCGGAATGAGTGGTTTTAGGACAAATATTATTATTTTGAGTTTGTTTAGTGTTTTTATTCGGTAAACAATGCGCATTTGGGTGTAGATTCTGCACTGACTGCCTTACTTTCCAGCATTGATGAAAGTAACGCTGTTGTTAAAAATCGAAAATAATTATCAGAGTCGTTACAACTAAAAAAAAAAGGTGTAAGTGTAAGTGTAAAAAGTTACTCAAGATGTACGATTCGGACCTGCCGTCTTAACCCTCGCCCTACAAAGGGGGCCTGACAACACCCCCCCCCCTGATGTTTTTCTTGAATAACTTTTTACACATGCAACGCATCTCGTTACAATTTTCGGTAGCTGAGTTTACAATAATTATACGTATTCTGTAAAAATCATGCTGGTGGAAAAACGATAAATATTTGAAAAATGGTAGAAAACAGAGTTTTAAAGGAAATTGCAAACGCAATTCACCAAAGATACAAAATGACCTTTTCTTTAAAATGGCAATCTCGGATTTTCAAAAATGTTGGTTTTTGACCCCTAAAATAAAAAATAAATGATTTTTTGGGGGGAAAATCCCCACAAAATCAACTTTTTTCAAAGATGTTAGAAAAACCGGAATATATGTGAGATAACTGAGTATGGACAATACCCATATCAAATTTCAAAGCAATGTCTTCATTTTTGACTCAGTGATGGCTCCCTAAGTGTGAGCAACTCATGACGTCATTTTTTTAATATTGTTTTGACTTTTTTTACAAGAAACGAAGAAATAATTACCTTTTCTGTATTTCTGAGCCAAAACTAGTCTAGGAACATGCCTTTTCATTTACGTGTATTATATGTAATGTTTTTTTTGCTGTATATATATATATATATATATATATATATATATATATATATATTAATGTTAATTTTGCTGTAATATATATTACAGCAAAAACATTTATCAAATTCTAATTTTAAGGTTTTCTCAAGAGCAAAATCGCTGTTCTGGACGTGGTAAGTCCGAGGTCATTCACTTGACCTGGAAGGTCACCCGTGACCTGCAGCCTAAAATATCATACTGTTAAATTCCTCTCATGACAGGCAACATGCTGGTTCTTACAGCATTGCTCTAAGTTGCTTGCTTGGCTTGGAAGTTAACAGGTGGGGCCTGTCAGCCCCACCCCCCCCCCCCCCCCCCCCCCTCAGGGCGGAGGTGAAAAAAGCTCCCGTAGCGCGAGGGTTATCCCGCGCCCTGTGTCGGGGGGTTAGACCCCCCCCCCCCTCCGGTTTTTCGAGGATAGCAAAAAAACGGCGGCGCGCAACGCCGCCGTTTTTGGCACTGCTGTTCCGGCATCAATTGCCCACATTATGGTTTTTAAAAAAAACTCGGGTCATCTCAGATCAGGTCACCAGACCAGGTTACGTGACACCACCTCCAAAAAAACTTGTGGTCGTATCACAGTCACAGTTTTGGGATGATCGGTTCTACACTTACAGGATTTCATAAGGTCATATGTATCTACAATTCGTTTATCTTGGATTTTGTATATCAGCGACCTAAGGTCGGGTCAATTTCGTGACCTCTCTATTATAAGTCATTGGGAAAATATGCAAATGCTTTTTATTCCAATGATGCGCAAGATATCAGTCTAATTAATTCTGGATCATGTTATCATAGGCCATGCTTGATTACCTATGTGCCATTTTTGTTCAGTGACCCCTACAGGCTCAGCCGAGGTCATCCGAGGTCACCAACAGTTTTATGTCAATAACTCTCGACATAATGACGATAGAGAAGTGCAAACCACACACAAATGTGTTTGTCTCGTCGAGGCACGTCTTTTCATATGCAACATGTCCTACTTGGGGTACCACTTGACCTTGACCTGAGTTCAAATTTTAAAGTTGACTTAACCTGGTTAACTTTAATATGATTCGAAGCGCCTTAACAAAATAAACACGATTGCATCAACATTATTTTCTTGTCTTTATTAGGTAAAAAGCTATTCGTTAAAAACTGTTTTGTTAAAAATAGCCTTTTTGTCATTTGATGAGCTCTGGAACCTAAACCATTAATCTGAGCTAAAATTTGAGGACGCTTTGCGGATTTAATTTTTTCCAGAACGTTCCATTGTTTTGTTCTCGTTTGTTCCTAGCCATCATAGTTCCTGTGATATCTGGGGGTTTCTGGAGCGAAGTCCTAAAACTGGAAAATTTGACCTTCGATGACCTCCGATGACCTGAATATTAACTTGAGGGAAAATATTGTAGTACTTTCAAATGTGCTTCTCAAGAGCTTTGGAACACCTTTTTCTGCGTCTGCGTCCCTTTTAGTTTTCGAGTTAGAGGGAGTGTCTAAACACACACACACACACACACACACACACACACACACACACACACACACACACACACACACACACACACACACACACACACACACACACACACACACACACACACACACACACACACACACACACACACACACACACACACACACACACACACACACACACACACACACACACACACACACACACACACACACACACACACACACACACACACACACACACACACACACACACACACACACACACACACACACACACACACACACACACACACACACACACACACACACCCTCCCCCCCCCCCCCCCCCCCCCCCCCCCCCCCCCCGGCACGGCGAAGGTGGCGCCGAGCACCGGCACAGCGCGGGTTAAAATGTGGTCTAATCATTTTAACCAGGGTGCTTTGCTAGTCACCCACCACCGTATAATTGGTCAATAGCTGGTTCTCTCCAAGGTAGGGTGCTCGTGCCCGGGGGCGCAGCAGGTCCAATCAGTGGCGACCCGAGCGGCAGGCGCTGTCTGCCCAGCCGCTAACGGCCTCCAGCCCGTCCCAGGCCAGGCAATCGGCCTGAACCGACCAATTATTACCGAGTGGCCGCTCACTGTGGTGGCTCTGGGGACGCGTAACACGTCGGCGAACCGCGTGGTCAAAAGGTGACGGCTGACCAGCGATCACTTTCTACCGGCAGAGGTTCAGCTGTTGTAACGAGCGAATATGGCGGCTGCTGGACCACCGTGCTACTGGTGCTGACAGAGGACCACTACGGTGGTCACTGGTGCTGACAGAGAACCACTGAATCGGTCACTGGTGCTGACAGAGGACCACTGCGGTGGTCACTGGTGCTGACAGAGAACCACTGCGGTGGTCACTGGTGCTGACAGGGGACCACTGCGGCGGTCACTGGTGCTGACAGAGGACCACTGCGGTGGTCACTGGTGCTGACAGAGGACCACTGCGGTGGTCACTGGTGCTGACAGGGGACCACTGCGGCGGTCACTGGTGCTGACAGAGGACCACTACGGCGGTCACTGGTGCTGACAGAGAACCACTGAAGCGGTCACTGGTCGTTCCACAGGACCACTGCGGTGGTCACTGGTGCTGACAGAGAGAGGACCACTGCGGTGGTCACTGGTGCTGACAGAGGACCACTACGGTGGTCACTGGTGCTGTCAGAGGACCACTGCGGTGGTCACTGGTGCTGACAGAGGACCACTGCGGCGGTCACTGGTGCTGACAGAGAACCACTGAAGCGGTCACTGGTGCTGACAGAGGACCACTGCGGTGGTCACTGGTGGTGCCAGAGAACCACTGAAGCGGTCACTGGTGGTTCCACAGGACCACTGCGGTGGTCACTGGTGCTGACAGAGAGAGGACTACTGCGGTGGTCACTGGTGCTGACAGAGGACCACTGCGGTGGTCACTGGTGCTGACAGAGGACCACTGCGGTGGTCACTGGTGCTGTCAGAGGACCACTGCGGTGGTCACTGGTGCTGACAGAGGACCACTGCGGTGGTCACTGGTGCTGTCAGAGGACCACTGCGGTGGTCACTGGTGCTGACAGAGAGAGGACCACTGCAGTGGTGACTGCAGACCATCCTACCCTGCCGTCGCGCTGACACTGTGACCTTGGGTCGAAGGGCGACCCCGTCACCTCACCGGTCACCTCACCGGTCACCGGTCACGTCGCTGTACCCTGTACACGGTGACCTTGGGTCGAAGGGAGACCCCGTCACCTCACCGGTCACCTCACCGGTCACCGGTCACGTCGCTGTACCCTGTACACGGTGACCTTGGGTCGAAGGGCGACCCCGTCACCTCACCCGTCACCTCACCGGTCACCACCGCCGCCGCCTCCGCCGCCTCCGCCGACGATTCAAGGTCCCGAGAGCGGCGGACAGGCGGTGTTTGCTCTCAGAATGGGCAGCGCCGGAGGGACACCAGACTAGGGCGGGAGGGTTACCTCCGGAGATAATCAAGGCTGGAGTGGGAGAGGTGGCTGCTAAGAGACTACAGCTCTACCAGATACCCTGCCACTCGGCCCCTGCTCTGCAGCGATCTACTCTCACTGATCGCACGGAATCACGAATCGCACGGATCAGTGATCACACCTGTATAGCCGTGCGGCACCTGGCCCGGACACCTCTGTGCCATATATTGCCGCCGCGTCTCACTTGCCACTGCACCAGAACGGCTCCAGGTCAGTCTGCCCTGCCAGTGAGCGCCGTCCGAGTCACCCCGTCCCGCTTCTGTCGCCACCTGGTGGTACTCTCTGATCTGTCGCCATTCAGAACTCCCGAATGATGGGATTGCTGCTGTTCAGAAAAGCAGGTCATAGTATTAGCATACGAGCTGGTACCTCAGCTCGTACCTCAGCTCGTACCTCAGCTCGTACCTTTGCCAGACCAAAAGGCTGCAATGTTGTCGGAGGAGAAACTGTGCAACAATCATATCTCAATCAAATCGGTCAGAACTTGTGCAGGTAAAGATGGCACCGGTAAACCTGGAAGACACATACACATATTTCCCTCTTTGATGCCATCGGTAATTTATGCTCTTTGTCTCTCGGACTTTTTCGGACCGGGCAATAGTCCTCAGTCTCGCCAAGGGCACTTTTCACCAATTTCTGAGTGCCCTTCCTCCTTGTGTGTGTGTGTGTGTGTGTGTGTGTGTGTGTGTGTGTGTGTGTGTGTGTGTGTGTGTGTGTGTGTGTGTGTGTGTGTGTGTGTGTGGGTGTGTGTGTGTGTTTGTGTGTGTGTGTGTGTGTGTATGTGTGTGTGTATACGGTCAGGTGGGCCCGGTACATTCAGTTGCGGGAAATGGAGGCTATCACATGCCGCTGTGAGACTGCTGGTGGCGGAGGCGGTGACGGCACTGTGGCACCGGTGACGGCACTGTGGCAGTGGCGGTGACGGCACTGTGGTGGTGGCGGTGACGGCACTGTGGCACCGGTGACGGCACTGTGGCAGTGGCGGTGACGGCACTGTGGTGGCGCCGGTGACGGCACTGTGGCGACGCCGGTGACGGCACTGTGGCGACGCCGGTGCCGGCACTGTGGTGGTGCCGGTGACGGCACTGTGGTGGCGCCGGTGACGGCACTGTGGTGGCGCCGGTGACGGCACTGTGGTGGCGCCGGTGACGGCACTGTGGTGGCGCCGGTGACGGCACTGTGGTGGCGCCGGTGACGGCACTGTGGTGGCGCCGGTGACGGCACTGTGGCGGCGCCGGTGACGACACTGTGGCGCAGGTGACGGCACTGTGGAGCTGGTGACGGCACTGTGGTGACGCCGGTGACGGCACTGTGGTGACGCCGGTGACGGCACTGTGGTGACGCCGGTGACGGCACTGTGGTGGCGCCGGTGACGACACTGTGGCGCCGGCACCGGCACCGGTTTACTGTGCAGGGTGGGAGCTGGCGACTGGTCGGCGCTGCAGCGGGCCGGCCGCCTCCAGCCCCGGTCATCAGGTCGGCGCTGCAACGGGCCGGCCGCCTCCAGCCCCGGTCATCAGGTCGGCGCTGCAGCGGGCCGGCCGCCTCCAGCCCCAGTCACCAGGTCGGCACGTCGGCGGTGGCCTCTGCCCTGCTGCGCTTTCTCAGCAGAACTGCACCATGCCTCTCCGGTCAGGCCTATCCCATCACAATGACACCCTTCGAAAATAATTTGGCGTTATGTATACTATTTGACGCGGCCTCATCATTATTTCTTCTAATAAAAACAACACAAGAAAATATATAGTGCAATTTCGAAACAATGATAGAACAAGGACCATACTAGCATTTTGACAACACATTTTAAAATTGGCATATTTATTCAACACCACACTGAAAACTAGAATGATTCCCTTTAGGAATATGAGTGGTCTTGCACAAAAATCACCCCGAGTGTCTTCCTTCCATAGGCCCCCTTTCCCGCCGATATTCTTCCAATATGCTTGCAATAATGCAATATACCCATATAGGGAGCCTATCGGTGGAAGACACGGGGGTGATTTTGGTACAAGATCCCTAAAAAAAATGAAAACAAGGAAATGGTAAGATGGAAATGGGGAAAATCGAATCAATTGGAAAATGGAAAGAAGCAAAAATAGTGTCTGTGGAACAAAGTATCTTGAATAAAAAAAAATCCAGGGGTCTTGCTGTGATCAGCTGTGAACAGACATGCCTTATAAAAGCAATCCGTTTTCATCATGCACATTACCTGCTCACTCACATAAAAATAAAATAACAAACACTTCAACCGAAAAAACTGATTGTGCAGATGTCCAATGAACTAAACCGCACCTTAAAACCGGAGCTTTCACCAGTTGAGCGAACAAAAGTTTCCATGCCCGCCTGACCGGTTGCACGGCTCGCTGTTGACGACTCGCGGCCCAGCCAGCACCAAATACAGGGGAACCGGTGTATCGCCCATCACCGTTAACCAAAGCCGTCTTCCCTGATCTATCAGGATGACGTCACAGCGTGGGGCAGCGTTTGGGTACGGGACATCTGTGGAACAAAGCCGGCGCAGACTCGCCCACGCCGGGGAAATCTCTTTGTTGTTGCGTCCTGTCGATCGAACTGACGGAAACAAGGGTATCGGCAGCGCGGGACGGTTTGAAACCCGTGAGCACCTGTTGTGCTCCAACAGCTGTTCACGTCACCGTATCTCCGTCACCACGTCTCCAACAGCGTCACTGGTCGAGCAGGAAGCCATTGTCACGGCTATGACCGCTGTCGTTTCCCGGGATTGTGTCTGGGGTGGGAATGGAACATGTCTGTTCTGTTCTGTTCTGTTCTGTTCTGTTCTGTTCTATTCTGTTCTGTTCTGTTCTTTTCTTTTCTTTTCTTTTCTGTTCTGTTCTGTTCTTTTCTGTTCTGTTCCTTTCTGTTCTGTTCTGTTCTGTTCTGTTCTGTTCTGTTCTGTTCTTTTCTTTTCTTTCTTTTCTTTTCTTTTCTTTTCTGTTCTGTTCTGTTCTGTTCTGTTCTGTTCTGTTCTGTTCTGTTCTGTTCTGTTCTGTTCTGTTCTGTTCTGTTCTGTTCTGTTCTGTTCTGTTCTGTTCTGTTCTGTTCTTTTCTGTTCTGTTCTGTTCTGTTCTGTTCTGTTCTGTTCTGTTCTTTTCTGTTCTGTTCTGTTCTGTTCTGTTATGTTCCGGCCGTCCAATGCGCTGCAGTACTGTCAGGTAGACCGGTTCCACCCAGCCTGCGTGGGCGTCTCGGGCAGCTCGCTGCACGAACAGGGCGCTGGTCCGGGAGCGGCAGAGTGGTGCCAGACAGGCTGGCCGCCCTCCCCGTCCCTGCTGCCACCGCAGCCGGCCTGGTGGGCCGCCAGACGCGGATATAGCTGCGAGCTGGTCGTGCTCACGGGGTCAGCAGCAAACGAGCGGGGCCAACCGTCTGGTCCCGCGCCGCCGCTGCCGGCTGCAACGCTGCAGCGCCGAGCCGCGCGGCACTGCAGCAGCGGCGGCGGCGGCGGGACCGGGACCGGGACGGGGCCGTCCCTCCGTCCCTCCGTCGGTCGCTGCGGGAGAACAGGCGGACAAAAACGCCTCGGTCGGCGGCTGTCACGTGTCCCCGGCGGCGCCGCCGGAGCGGGAGGCGCGTGCCGCGACACGGTACGAGGTCTGTGTCTCAGTGGGGGTGGGGGGGGGGGAGCTGCGCCGAGCCGGGGCACCAGCGCCACCGACACTGGCAGCGGAGCACCGCAGCTCTGCAGGGAGGAAAAGAAAGGGGCCAGTCTAACTCAGAAACCGACTCTGACGCTCCAGAGTGAGGTTATCGCCGTGCTCTTCAATTCGGCGCATCACAGGAGTGATTTTCCAGGGAGATGATGCAATGGTGACCAGACTGTGCCGGTGTGTCAATGTGACGGGCTTGGCAGTGAGGTGTCGGCCAGCTGCGGTTGACAGTAAGCTTTCGGTCAGCTGTAGTTGGCGGTGAGCTGTCGGCCAGCTGTAGTTGGCAGTGATCTGGCCGGTATGGTCAGTTGGCGGTGAGGTGTCGGCCAGCTGTAGTTGGTAGTGACCTGGCCGGTATGGTCAGTTGGCGGTGAGGTGTCGGTCATCTGTAGTTGGTAGTGATCTGGCCGGTATGGTCAGCTGTAGTTAGCAGTGATCTGACCGGTATGGTCAGCTGTAGTTGGCAGTGATCTGGCCGGTATGGTCAGCTGTAGTTGGCAGTGAGCTGGCCGGTATGGTCAGCTGTAGTTGGCAGTGATCTGGCCGGTATGGTCAGCTTAGTTGGCAGTGAGCTGGCCGGTATGGTCAGCTGTAGTTGGCAGTGAGCTGGCCGGTATGGTCAGCTGTAGTTGGTAGTGATCTGGCCGGTATGGTCAGCTGTAGTTGGTAGTGATCTGGCCGGTATGGTCAGCTGTAGTTGGTAGTGATCTGGCCGGTATGGTCAGCTGTAGTTGGTAGTGATCTGGCCGGTATGGTCAGCTGTAGTTGGAAGTGATCTGGCCGGTATGGTCATTTGACAGTGAGATGTCGGTCAGCTGTAGTTGGCAGTGAGCTGGCCGGCCAGCTGCGGTTGGCAGTGAGCTGGCCGGTTGCACGGACCGGCGCTCTGCCGGACGGTGCTCTGGTTCGCCTTCAGCTCCGCTCACAGTCGGCGTGTGAATGTGCAGTGCGTAGTGTGCACCAGCCGAGAGCCAGCATCGCACAGCCGTGGGAACCAGCATCACGGACCGAGAGAAGGCTGAATATGACACAGCGCTCTGCATGTTACATACTGATTCAGTGTACATAAATAATAGGTAAATGATTTAACACGCGCACTGAGGAGGGGGGGGGGCACTTTTGTGCACCCCCATGTTTTTCATAAATGAATTGTAAAAGAAAGAGGCAGGCCACTGCTACTTCGTGACATTTAATCCCACACAATAACGGATCGTTTGACACCCAAAACATTAACATCAGTCGGTAAATCTTTGAGTTATATGAATTTGAAATCGAAGATGGCGGCGAGAATCGCGGTCGGCAAAGCAATATCTCAGGCACCAGCAGTCGGATCGGGATGATTCAAATGCCATTCGGCATCTCTGGGTAACCTGATGTCAGAAACATCTTATTGAACCTATTATGGTGACCTAAGACGTCACGGAGAGTTGAAGTTAGGTCAAATTAAAAACGCCTAGTTGACTCCCGTGACCTCATTTGACCTTGAGATATTGACCAAGGGTCACCCAAATTTTAGAAAATGTAGATCATCATATAGAAGCTACCTATTCTGTAAGTTTGATCCCTTTTAGCTCTCATACTTTCGGAAATCTCAGGGAGGAGGGGGCACAAAAGTGCCCCCCCCCCCTCCAGTGCGCGTTAGTGGCATACCCCTCTCCAGTGCGCGTGTTAAGCATATAATTTCTATACCAAAATTTGCCGTTATCTATTCAGAAAACAACATCATTTTCACATCCTATAAAAAAGGTTGTAAGCCTTTATGGTACTCAACAAAAACACATGTAGAAAAAGGGGTTTCCCGTTTATGCCTTGGATATATTTATTTGTCATCACGCACGCGCCTACATTTTAAGTTTGTAGTTGGGGCCTGCATATTACGTTGTACATGTGTAAATCTATGGAGACTGAATATACCTATTTTACTTGTGTATGATCCCAAATAGGATGCATCCCAATGTTGCCCTAAGAGCACTTCAAAATACACTTCATGAAAAAGCATGAGAAGTCTAAAAAAGCAAAGACGATGAGGTTAAAATACCCATGGGCTTACACTACAGGTGATGTGTAACTGCTAGATGAGACATATTCAAACTTGATGAGACAAATGTATACATGTGCTGCAAACTTTGATCATAGACGAATTGCACCTTCTGTCCCATATCCAAAAATTAGACCATGGAGCCTCAGTGAGCACTGAGCCGTCACTCCAGAGTACCCCATCCAGTATCAGCCTGACGCTGTCCTTGACAGCACCAGGGCTTCGTCCGGAGTCCCGTCTCTTTGTGTGGCGGCCATGCATAGTAATAGCCCCGACACAGGCCCACTGTAGTAATAACCCTGACCGGAGCAGCGGCGCCCGCTCGCATCCCGCCGCGCTGTCCTGCTCCCTGCAACGTAGCCAAATGACGTGTGCAACTGCAGCGGGCCGATGGCCCGGGGTCACTCAAGGTGAAAGTGGCAGGTGCTCTCGGCGGCCACATACCTTTGCCGTGCGCCGCGGCGGCACATAGCACCAGCAGCAGGATCATTGGAGAGGCCATGACGGCGGGTCGGATCGGCTGGCAGCGGTTGTTTGGTCACTCGTCACTGGCACCGCGTTCACGCCGCTACAGCCGCGCTCCCATGCTCCCAACGCGCGGCGCTGGAACAACTGGCCGCGGTAAATGGGCTTTGCTGGCCGCCAGGCTGACCACAGCAGAAGACCGGGCAGCCGCGCATGCGCCGGCCGCCCCGCCGAGCGGCGCGCAGCCACCGAGATTCGTGTGAACGGCAATGAGACAGGGGCGCCTGAGAATGTCTCCTCGGCTCGGCTCGGCTCGGCTCGGCTCGGCTCGGCTCGGCTCGGCTCGGCTCGCTCGGCTCGGCTCGACTCGACTCGGCTCGGCTCGCTCGGCTCGGCTCGGCTCGGCTCGGCTCGGCTCGGCTCGCTCGCTCGACTCGGCTCGGCTCGGCTCGGCTCGGCTCGGCTCGGCTCGGCTCGGCTCGGCTCGGCTCGACTCGACTCGGCTCGGCTCGGCTCGGCTCGGCTCGGCTCGGCTCGGTTCGGCTCGGCTCGGCTGGCTCAGCTCGGCTCGACTCGGCTCGGCTCGGCTCGGCTCGGCTCGACTCGACTCGGCTCGGCTCTGAACAACAGCAGATGGCAAGTGAGGCGGCCAGAGTGAGGCGGTATCCCCGTCCGCAGCCACCAC
Organism: Chirona hameri; assembly: GCA_036785665.1. Taxonomy (NCBI): domain Eukaryota; kingdom Metazoa; phylum Arthropoda; class Thecostraca; order Balanomorpha; family Balanidae; genus Chirona; species Chirona hameri. The sequence continues at coordinate 15,987 of JAXIVJ010013396.1, read as the reverse complement.
GGTGCAACCGAGCGGCTCCGGTAACGCGGGACAGGGGTGGGAGCGGCGCACATAAGCCCGTTATTCGGCTCGTGAAGCGTCCATACCCACACCACCGACCACCCGCTGCTGCAGCGGCACAACGGCACATCAACCACCGGCACCAACGGCAACAGCACCGGCACCATCAATCACCGGCACCAACAGCAGCGGCATCCACTTCCACCCAGACTGGTTATTGATTCAACTGTTTTGGAACGATTCAATCATTATTCATTTTGGAATATGAATGATTCCATGACCGTTCGATTCACGAGAAAATTGGAGAATTGATTCTTTCGATTCAAAGAATCAAAACAAATATTTGAATCGATTCACGTTTGATTCAACATTCATATATATGTGGTGAATTTATGTAAAATCAATACAAATGGAAACATACATATATATGATCATTAAAACATTGTTACAGCAATACTTTTCAGTATAAATGAATGTAGCCACTGGGTCTGCATGTCTTTGCACAATTAACCAGTGTACTTAATCGATAAGACCGTTAACTCTTTGTATTCAATCAACCTTGATTTGATGCGGGTTTTGACTCAATCACGATCAGGAATCAAAAGATCTGGTGTGAATCAATATTTTATTTGTTATTCAAGGAATTTTGTTTGAACGATTATATCGATTCAATCAATGTCGATAAATAACCAGTCTGCAGTTCCACCAACCACTGGCACCAACAGCAACGCCACCCGACACCACCATTCTACCGGCACCACCACCCACCGGTGACCGGTGTGGTGCAAACACCGCACGCCGCACATGTCCCTGACACTGTTGGCAGTGGGTGGGGTGGGGTGCAGTGCTGTATAGATGTCTGCTATGGGTGGGGCGGTGAATGTACGACAGTGTGGTTCAATATTGAGGGCGGGCCGGCCCACTGAATGCTTGACAGTGTGGTGCGTGTGGTGTGTAGATTAGGTCATTGACTGGCATAGGCATGGG
>JAXIVJ010013396.1:0-7500 GCA_036785665.1 Chirona hameri | reverse complement strand
ATATCAGATTGTGTGCTATCATATGGTGATATCAATTGTGTGATCATATGTGTGATATCATATTGTGTGATATCATATTGTGTGATATCATATTGTGTGATATCATATGTGTGATATCATATTGTGTGATATCATATATATCATATTAGTGTGATATCATATTGTGTGATATCATATTGTGTGATATCTAGTGTGAAGGTGGTATCATTAAAGGGATATTGCCACCTCCGGAGGATTTCTAAAAAGCAACTTAAATGTATGGTGGGGATCAACAATCGTGTAGCTGAAGCTCTAACTTTGCTCCGCAGCACCTAAAGCAGGGTATCGACAAATGTGTTTTTTTTCTGGACTCAAAACGTTGGTCTCAGCTTGTGCTCAGTAGGTCAGTACTAGATTCATGACTGGCCCGCTCTCATCAATTTGCTGTGAAATTGGGCGCCCGCCATGTTGAATCGTCCGAATTCGCCGAGACTTGACCTGAAAAGACTATCTGTGTTATAAGGTAGGTATTAGTCACAAATCCCATACGGCCCCAAAGTCGAGCCATAGCCGTGCTTGCTGTTTATTCAGTTGTATTATGAAAGAGCTATGGCTTCAAATATAATTAACTGTATATGCATTTTAATTTTAAAGTGCGCTGACGAAAAAAAGGTGATGTTGAGTTTGCAATTGAAAAAGCAAATGATAGTCCTCAAAGATGTGATTCTAAATAGTGGACGAGGCAACTCAATTTTGCGAATGTGTGCCATCATGAGCGGTGCAAATGCGGTTTTTTATCTATTGGGGGGGGGGGAGTTTCGGGAACCACATTTTGCAGGTAAAATCGGACACGCTTAATCTACCGATAGCCACCAAAAAACTCCATAATGGCCTGCGGAGGTGGCAATATCCTCTCTGATGCTGTCTCAAATGTCTGCGCACAGTATTCAAGCAGGCCACTGGAGCATTGCAGTCTCTACGAGTGCGAGCGCCTTGATAACATAGTTATCTGTCTGAGAGTACTGCCAAATGAACGACACACGTGTGTGTATACATGCGTATCGCGAAACGTGCGCTGGAGCTGTGTCTGCCACTCGCGATTGTGACGAGATCCAGGAGCTGTAAATGGGAGGACAATAGTAGACATGTAACATCACAGCTGTGTTCAGAGGCCCGGCGTACAGCGGCACATAGACATGTTGCCAACAAAGAGCGCCGCGGCACGGTGCGGCCGTCATGGTACCGAGTGACGTCACGGCCGCGGCGGGGGCCGGACGGCCGGGCCGGCCGGTCTGTCAGCGGTGGGTGGCGCAGAGGGCGGACGACCCGGTATTCTCCCCGGCCCGATACCATCTCTGCTGCAGACAGAAGGCGCGCACTGAGCGTGAGCACACGGTGGTGGCGGCAGATGGACGTCACTCGGCGGGGTCACGTCCCTCGGCCGGCCGCCGTTCAGTTCATCACTGAGCTCCCACTGGCCGCTCCCCTGCTCACCAGCGGCAGGTGTTAGGCAGCTGATTTTATCATAAGGCAAAATAGGTTCAAGATCTGAAGCTCACTCTGGCAAAGACTAAAATCAATCAGGAAGCTCCTCAAAAACGTGCGCAAAAAAGCACGTCACCAGCAATCCTGCCCGGTAGGTGGGGACAGTGTTTCGGCGTGTGAAGATCGGTCAGTGCGAAGTATCGCCCGCCCGCGGAGCTGGCGGGAGGGTCACACTGGGCTATGTCTCTCGCCGATCTGCCCGGTTCACCTTGAGCCTCTCTCCAGCGGGCTCCGGTCGGCGGATGGCGCTGACGTCGCGCGGCAGCGGCGGCGAGGCGACGTGAGCGCCACCTGGCGGCGCCTCCTCGCCCGGGCGGGGCCACTTTCACCACCCGGCCCTGCTGCAGCCGCCTGCTCGCGTGCGTCCTCAGACTTGTGAGCAGAGCGGCCTGCCAATTGGTGACAGTGTGCCACCCTCAATCCCACTGATCGTGCGTCTGCGTGTAAACGGAACTGCGTCCAGCTGGGACCGGAACTGGTGAGATAACTGCACTCAGCAATGTCGACTGGAGGCGGTACTGGGCACCATGCGGAATAGATCAGCGGGAGGAGAAATGCGGGATGGACCTGATTTCTCTCTCGTGTGTGCCCCGACATTTGCTTGCTGGGGGGTGGGGGAAACGATGCATTTTCACGTCTATTCATGTGTTTTGTTCGCATCTTATGAAGGTGATTGCTTTCTGGATATCCTACCGCTACGTGCTTTCCCATCTGGCTGAGGTGTGTCATGTGTGTTATAGGTACTTACAGCTATGCGTTGCAGAGACTTAGCTGGTCTACAGCTGGTTTTATGCATTGTCCATCAGCTGGTCCTTTTATGCAATGTCATCATTCGCAATGCTAGGTCGAAAAACATGGTATTAGAGCAAAAACGCATGTGCACCGAAAAGCAACGATGATGTGTGTAAATTGTCTCAGAGCCTACACATTTGGCATTAGTGGTGTAGTTCGTGCGAAACGATGAGCAGCACAAAATAGTATCTAAATAATAGTAAAACTAGGGACCATCCTTGCAAAAAAATAGTATCTCTGCAACCCCTACCTATGGCCTCTTAGGATTAAGGGCGCGTTCTTTGCGTCGATTCCCCGCGAGGATTCCGGGAATCCTCGGAAAGTACGTTCTTGACTGTTTCCGCGCAGTGGATTCCGCGCGAAACGGGGAATCGGGGAAAGCTGTCCCCCCGCGCCGGTCCCTGCCAGCAGGGACAAGATGGCGGCGGCGGGGTATTTCCATCTGCGCGTCTAGTAGTATTTCATCTAGCCGCGTTGAAATGACGCGTCTTTTACAAATGAGCCGCGGAAAGGGGAAATCCCGTTCAGAACGCAACAGCTGACGCTCGCCGGGGATACCGGGGATTCCGGTATCGGAAATCGACGCAAAGAACGCGTCCAAATCACAGACTGCCCACTCCCACAAAGATCATAGACCTTCCTCCGTTTGCTCTCACGTTCTTCAGACTTATCTTTGTAGGCTTTGTCCCATAAAACTTTGGAATATTAATTACAATATGTTGCTTATAAATAGTCTAGTTATTATAGTATCTTGAATCAGTGAGTAGGTTATAGTTTTGAAAGCTGAATAATTGGACTTCCGCCTACTTTAGACAGCTTTGCTTCCTACTAATGCCGTATACTTGTGTTTGCCCGACAGTTCCTTCACTTTCATGCGCTCGTCTCAAACGGACGGCACATTTTCAGATGAGTGAGCGCCTCTGTGATGTCCGCGTTATTCTGTACTTCATGCGACCTCGCTACCAAACTGACCGTGGTCCATGCCGTCCTGTGCCTGCAGTATCGCTCCTCCAAAGCGGCCATGCTGTGTCGGTGGCTGGCGCTGCTGCTGCTGGCGCGATGGCGGCGGCACCGGTAGCCGCCAAAGTGGGCGCCGCGCCACCGCGTTTCCTCTGTCCCCGGCGCGCGATCCTGCACTACCCGTGCGTCTGCACCTCCGGCGGCGACCTGGGCATCCACATGCGCTGTGACAACTCCAACCTGGCGCAGCTGTCGGATCTGCGCTGCGAAACGTGCGCGTGCCGCTGGACTCGCTGACGCTGTCGCGCTGCAGCATCTCGCGACTGCCGGTAGCCTCTCACGCCGTGTCGGCACGCTCGCTGCACATCGAGCACACGCCGATCCGCTCCATCGGCGGCGACACTCTTCGGCATCAACAACACGCTGACGAACCTGACCATAGCGGAACACCCGGGCTGGCCGAGGTGCCGTGGAGGCGCTCTCCGTGCTCACCAACACGTCCGTGCTGGAGATCGTCGGCTCAGACATCACGTTCATTCGGAGGGGGCGTTCAGCAGATGACGCGACTGACCGACCTGGTGCTGCCGGAGAGTCTCAAGTCAACACCTTTCCACCAGAAGGCGTTCGTCGGACTGAGAAATCTCAGGAGGGATATCACTGGCGTACAAACAATATGACGACACTGCCTTCCAACGCGTTCAAATCAACTCAAAGCTCAATAATCTGGATCTGCATATAACAAATTCAACAAGCTCAATTTCACGATTTTTCAGAGACATCAAGCAGATGATTTTGGTGCAATATGTCCCATAACGCCATCACGATATGGCAAAGGACTTTTGGTTCCCCCCCCCCCCCCCCCCCCCCCCCCCCCCCCCCCCCCCCCACCCCCCCCCCCCCCCCCCCCCCACCGAAACGGACAGTTGGTTACTGAGATATGGGTCACAACAAGATGACCAAAACTTGGATCAACGAGTTCATGGACAGTGCGTCTCATTGCGTCGCCTGTTTTCAACGACAACAATATCACTCGTATTGGAGAGGCGCCATTAAAGTCATCCGGAGAGTGGGCACAAGATTTGCTCGTAACCAGATTACTGAAAATCGATTACCAAATGTTCTGGGAGACTAGAGTATCTTGAAGTGCTCAACGCTCAAGATAATCCAAATCACTGAGATCGAGCGAAACGCCATTAAGGATTTGTACCCTAACTACGGTCAACATAAGTTAACAATCAGATCTCTCAGATCGCCACACGGAAGCTCATCAACTGCAACAACATGACGTTCTTGGACTTAAGTCACACAAATTGACTGAACTCAACGCAGATCGTTTGACGACAACTCAGACCTCACCGAGCTGCGTCTCGACTATAACTCCGGACCAGCATGTCGACCTATTCGACAAGTTGAAGCCTGATCCGCATTCTCAACATGTCCCACAACAGCATCGAGGAGATTCCGAAGCGGACGTTTCCGAGCTGTGAGCGAGCTCACACGATCGAGCGTCAGCCATAACCGGATCGCCAAGATCGCCGGCTCGGTGTTCACCCCGCTGTTCTCGCGCGTCACCTGGACCTCAGCCACAACCAGATGGAGGAGGTGCGCGCCTCCACCATCGGCACGGCTGCCCCTCCCTCCTCGACATCCCACCTCAGCTCATAACCTGTTCCGCAAGCTCAGCCGAACGCGTTCGTCGGACTCATCTCCTGCGCGAGCTTCACCTAGAGTATAACCAGCTGGCGAAGGTGGTCAACATCCCGCTGTCGCCTCCAAGCTGTACCTCTCCAACAACCTGATCGCCAGCATCAGCCGGGGGCAGCTGGCCCGTGATGAACTCGCCTGATCGAGCTGGACCTGGACAGCAACCTGCTGGCCAACAACCTGGAGGGCGGCTCGTTCGCCAACCTGCGCACCTGCGCCTGCTGCACCTGCGCAACAACTCATCAGCCAGCGCCCGTGGCAGCGCTGGCCGACATGACCACGCTGCAGCACTTCACCTGGACGACAACCGGATCACGACGCTGGGCCGCGGGGCGCGCTCGGCAAAGTGATAGTACTGTTTGAGCTGACGATACGCAGGAACGGCCTGCGCGAGGGGTGGCAGCAGCGCGCCTTCGAGGCAACGCGCAGCTCATCACCTCACTCTGGCAGAGAACGACATCGAGTCATCCCCAACGAGGCATTCAAAGGTGGGCTGTGCTGTGTTCAGGCGATGCCTCGGGGTAACCATCTGTTCTGTTCACTAACACAACGTATATGTTGGATGTTCTTAAAGGGTGCGACTAATCGGTTATATAACGTGAATGTCGCTCCTTGAGGTTATAATTGCTATGTGTACATGATTACATATCGAGTATACAGTAGGTACTATTATTTTAACCTTATTTACTGTATTGTATTGTATTGTATTTACTCTTAAACATCCACGCTCTATAGTGGCTCTACGATCGTATATAGCGTCAAAAACATACAAATGCATGGCGAAAGGTGAGGAAGGTGAGGAAAGGTGGCGAAAGGTACTATACATGATTAAACATAACTACATTCCTAATCGGTTTTTCCAGACTCCTATTTGAAGTTTGAAGTACAGATATGTGCAATATTTTATATCTATTGAGCCTTCTAGCCTCTCAGTTCATGAGTGCATAATTAAACTAAAAAGTTTTCGAATAGTATGGTTTATCATGGTTGATTGTGGTCCTGAACCCCCTTTACGCTTTTTGAGAGAGACGGAGAGGAAAGAGAGGTATATATTTATTTACCTGCCATAGCACGATTTGCCCCTTGAGGACAGCATCTAGGATTCAATCACGCTTGCTTTCTCATCGTGCCATGTTTGATCCGTCTGCAGGGCTGGTGGCTGTGAACATGATCCGACCTGTCTCAAAAAAACTGACGGTCATGAACAACCAAGACACATGGGACCTCTTCGACCAGATTGTCTCTCACTGAGGAAGGTATGGACTCTTTGGACGATTGTCTCTCACTGAGGAAGGTATGGACTCTTTGACGATTGTCTCTCACTGAGGAAGTATGGGACTCTTTGACGATTGTCTCTCACTGAGGAAGGTATGGACTCTTTGACGATTGTCTCTCAGCTGAGTAAGGTAGGACTCTTTGACGATTGTCTCTCACATAGGGAAGGGTATGCGGTTTGCTGAATTGCCCATAAGAACTAACACACCGTTAGATCGCATTCAACTTAATTGTGTAGGAGAAGAGAAACGTACCTTTAAAGAGACTGGGAGGATTTACCAGGCAATATATATTCACAGAACGATCGACACTGGAAAGGCCTCGATTACTTTTCTGGGAGCAGATCTCCTCAAGTGCAGGTTGCTGCCCACATTAATGAGATTGCCACTTACAAAGTGAATAAATGAGCATGCATTAGTGACAAAATGCATAAAATGACAGATGTCAATGTTGATTGGGACTTTAATCCGTTGTCCCGTCTCGCCAGGACGTGTACGCAATGCTTAGTTATATAAAACCCCTTTTTGTACAGCCACCAATCGTCGGTTTCCGAATACGTTGCTTCCTAGGCTATTTTCAGACACCGACGTCAGCCGGGATCATTATATGCTGGTGCCGTTGTTACAGGTGAACCAGTCGCACAACCACATCTCTCAGATTCACGTGAAAACGTTCCCATACAACAAGTGGATTCCCTACCGACTGAAGAGGTCGATCTCTCTCCAACAAGCTGGCAGTCCTCGGCTAGGGACTTCAGCACCGGACTCAAAATAGGACCTCCCCAAGAAGCTTAATCTGGCCAACAACTCGCTCATCGAGACCAGGAATGTAGTCCCATTTTGGCCGTGATGGACATCATTCAGAATGTGATTATGACGCGACAAAGAGAAGTCAGAGTTGGTGTTCTTTTTACAGTTTAAAGGGATATTTGCCACCTCGCGCCGCCAATTGGAGTTTTTGGTGTGTATCGGTCGATTAGCGTGTCCCGATTTCACCTGCAAATTGGGTCCCGAAACTTCCCCCATTAGATCAAAAAATACATTTTGCACACACATGCTTGCCAAGCATTCGTAAATTGGAGTCCGCCACATCACTATTTAGAATTACTTCTTTGCTGGGACTAGTATTTTCTTAAAAGTTGCAACTCAACATCACCATTCGTCAGTGCACTTTAAAATTAAAAAGCGTATGCAGTTAATATATTATCAACAACTTAGCCTCTTTCATAATAAAACAGAAATAATG
>JAXIVJ010013395.1:7500-37313 GCA_036785665.1 Chirona hameri | reverse complement strand
ATATATATATATATATATATATATATATATATATATATATATATATATATATATATATATATATATATATATATATATATATATATATATATATATATATATATATATATATATATATATATATATATATATATATGAGTCGCGACTCGGAGCAATACAGAAGCCGGCGGCCAGCTCCGCCACCGGCACCGAGACGACATGAGGTAACGCGTGTTCGAGGTGTTCGAGGTGACGCGCCGAACTCCAGAGGGACTACCGGCGATGTCGTCGCCTCCTCGAACCCGGGCGCGCAGCAACGCGCAACCAGAAGGGATCGACAGCATCGTGGAAGCAGTGGTGGCCCGCCTGACCGGCGCTGGCCTGGTCGGTGCTGCGGCGTCCGCCGCCGCACCGGAGCCCGAGCCGGCAGAGGTAAAGCCGGTGATCCCGCTTGATGTGGAGGTGGGCCCCAGCCGGGCCCAGCAGCGGGTGTGGATCGAGGAGCTCCGCTACCAGCAGACTACCTCGCCAAGATTCGGGGTCCGGGAGAAAGAGGAAGTCCGCGCTCTCCTCATCATCGGCGACGGCGGCGGGCCACCGAGTGATCATCGTGCCTGGTTCTGGGCCAGAGTCCGGCTGATGCTGATTATAGCTCATCATGGCTGGGCGGCGGCTGTCGGCGACGCTCAGCACGCCGACATGGACAGACTGGGCGTTCACCTCAGCCCAGCCGCCACCCGGCCAGCAGCGGCGCCCGCGCCGGTCGCCGAGTCCGGCCTGCTCGGCTGTCCGGGCCGCGCCGTCGGCCGCGGCGCGACGTCAGGATTAGACGTCTGTTCCGGTCGGCCGCGGGGGCGACGGTCTCGGCTCCCCACTCCGGCCCCCAGCCGACCGAGGCTCCCCCGGTGCTTTCTCCTACCGGGAGAGGCTGCCCGGCCCCCGTGCCAGGCGCACTCTGTCCGCCCCAGGTGACTGCATCATCTCGGCGTTTTTCTCCACCGAGAAGAGAGAAGAGGAGCCCCACCCGTTCCGGGTTGGGGAGGAGGAGGCGGCCGCCGCCGCCGATGGGTCTACTGTGTCGACTCGGCGGGCGGGGGCCGGCCGGATTGCGGCGGGTCGCGTGCGCGCGACCCTCGCGCCGCATGTCGGCAGCTGGCTGAGCTGTTCCTGGGCGCTGCCGGCGGGGCGGCGGTGGAGCGCGGCGACGAGGGGCCCCTCCCGACGGCGGACGCTGGCTGCGGCTGCATCTGAGTCACCGCTGAGCGGCGTTGCTGCGCCTCATCGACCGGTGGGCGGTTCGGCCCGCGTGTGCGGCCGCCGATGGCGACGAGGGTCGACGCCGCTCTCTACTCCGGCCACCCGCGGCTGCGGAGCGTGCTGACGCGGGGTTTGAAGGTGCGCGTGCCGGCGGCGGCGGCGCCCTGTGTGTGGGTGACGACGCCGCGGTCTCCGCTGATGACGGCGGCAGTGCGTGACTTTGTTTCGGCGTGTATTTTGCGGTCGGGCAGACCGCAATGTTGTTACAGACTTTTTTCAGTGCCCAAAAGTGACACGACTGCCCGTTTAATATACGATCTGTCCTCGCTGACGCCGTTTATGCCGCGCCGACCGTGTCAATTGCCGTCCGTAGAGCGCGCGCTGGTGCTGGCAACTGCCGGTTACGTCTACGGCATTAAGATAGACTTACGCGACGGGTTCTATCACATACCGTTGGCAGAGTGCACTCGTAAAAATTTCGGTGTTAGTTATGACGGCTGTACGTATGTATTTGCACGCTTGCCTATGGGACTGTCAATTGCTCCTTCGGAGATGCAGCATTTTGCTTGTGCAACTGTTAAATTAGTTGAAGCCAATTTCCCAGGCATCAAGGGTATCGCATAGTTAGATGATTTCCTGTTTGTTGCGCGCCAGTCAGACGAGCTGAGCAGTGTGGCTGATTATTTTGCTCGAGCAGGTATTAACGTTAATTTTGGGAAGTCAGTTTTGTCTCCTGTATCGCGCATTGTATATCTCGGAGTTGATGTCGACCTCGGTCGGGCGGCAGCCAGAGTAAAACCAGGCGTGTTGAGCTCTGTTCGCAATGCCATGATGCAGTGTTCGGCTTCCTGGCCGGCGGTATGGCGACAGCGCCTCGCCGGTTATGTTAATTTTTTTGCGACCCTGTCTGAAGCTGCCACTGGAGGTTGTGTGCGCGATTTTGGACGGTGATGTCGACGCTTGCGCAGCCGTGGTGCCATTCATGTGCGACAATGTAGAATGGTCATTTGGTGACATTTGTCGCTGGAATGATGTGCATGACGTGCTATGCTTTGGGACGCCATCCCGCAGCAGATAGGAATTGTTTGTCCCGGGTATAGACCTGTATCAGTGCGTTTGCCCGAAGAGCTGCCGATTTATTTAGCGGAATATGTGGCCGCACTCACTGCCGTGATGAGCGTTGGTGAGGAGCCAGTGACCGTATTTACTGATAATATGGGTGTTTTCTTTAACTTGCACAAGGGCCGATGCCCACGGCCATTTCTGTCGTTATTGTGCAGTGTATTTTCCTCAAGGATGTTTTCTGTGGGTTTCATTCCGTCATGTATGAACCCAGCCGATGTCCCGTCCCGCGCGCCGTTATCGTGACCGGGGCAGGGTCAGGGAGTGGCGCCACCATAGCTGACCAACGGGAAGGCAGCGACCTGGGCTGCGCGCGCAGATGGCGCTACTGTAGAGCCGACCAATAGGAGGGCTGCATTTTTGGCGCGCATTATTGTTCTCGGCTTTGGTGAGTGTGTGTTGGGGTCAGTCGCGACTCTGAGAAAAACAGCAGCCGGCGGCCAGCTCCGCCACCGGCACAGAGCTTTACACGTTTCGGTATACGTAAGCCAAGATGCACGTGCGCACGTGCGCCACCATATTTCAGATCTCCAATACTACCGCACCAATCTAGATCAAAATTTGCATGTATCTTGGGAACGACTGTAGTAATTTTGCGCAATCAAGTCACTATGCACGTGTGTAGTGCGAACCACTGGTTCTATCTCAGGCTCCGAGCTGATCTTATTATATTTATCTTATTAGATTACATAATGGTAATTGTTATATTAATCGTAATAATTGCATCTGTGTTCAGGTCAGCAATGTTCCAGTTATTGACCACTGCAGACTGGCACTGCATACTATTATTGACCACTGCAGACTGGTACTGCAGACTATTATTGACCACTGCAGACTGGCACTGCAGACTATTATTGACCACTGCAGACTGGCACTGCAGACTATTATTGACCACTGCAGACTGCCACTGCAGACTATTATTGACCACTGCAGACTGGCACTGCAGACCATTATTGACCACTGCAGACTGGCACTGCAGACTATTATTGACCACTGCAGACTGCCACTGCAGACTATTATTGACCACTGCAGACTGGCACTGCAGACTATTATTGACCACTGCAGACTGGCACTGCAGACTATTATTGACCACTGCAGACTGGTACTGCAGACTATTATTGACCACTGCAGACTGACACTGCAGACTATTATTGACCACTGCAGACTGGCACTGCAGACTATTATTGACCACTGCTTACTGGCACTGCAGACTATTATTGACCACTGCAGACTGGCACTGCAGACTATTATTGACCACTGCAGACTGGCACTGCAGACTATTATTGACAACTGCAGACTGGCACTGCATACTATTATTGACCACTGCAGACTGGCACTGCAGACTATTATTGACCACTGCAGACTGGCACTGCAGACTATTATTGACCACTGCAGACTGGTACTGCAGACTATTATTGACACTGCAGACTGGCACTGCAGACTATTATTGACCACTGCAGAATGGCACTGCAGACTATTATTGACCACTGCAGACTGGCACTGCAGACTATTATTGACCACTGCAGACTGGTACTGCAGACTATTATTGACCACTGCAGACTGGCACTGCATACTATTATTGACCACTGCAGACTGGCACTGCAGACTATTATTGACCATTGCAGACTGGCACTGCAGACTATTATTGACCACTGCAGACTATTATTGACCACTGCAGACTGGCACTGCAAACTATTATTGACCACTGCAGACTGGCATAGTCGATTTTCTCTCCCCTCACTCCCAGCAGCTCACCCCCAGCAGTGAGCAAGCAAGCAAGTCTGGACCATAAGCTCGGGGTCGCTCAGAACAGAACAGAACAGGGTCGGACCAGGAGCTCGGGGTCGCTCAGAGCAGAACAGAACGTGGTTGGACCAGAAGCTCAGGGTCGCTCAGAACAGAACAGAACGGGGTCGGACCAGAAGCTCGGGGTCGCTCAGAACAAAACAGAACGGGGTTGGACCAGGAGCTCGGGGTCGCTCAGAACAGAACAGAACGGGGTCGGACCAGGAGCTCGGGTCGCTCAGAACAGAACAGAACGGGGTCGGACCAGGAGCTCGGGGTCGCTCAGAACAGAACAGAACGGGGTCGAACTAGGAGCTCGGGGTCGCTCAGAACAGAACAGAACTGGGTCGGACCAGAAGCTCGGGGTCGCTCAGAACAGAACAGAACGGGGTCGGACCAGGAGCTCGGGGTCGCTCAGAACAGAGCAGAACGGGGTCGGACCAGGAGCTCGGGGTCGCTCAGAACAGAACAGAACGGGGTCGGACCAGGAGCTCGGGGTCGCTCAGAACAGAACAGAACGGGGTTGGACCAGGAGCTTGGGGTCGCTCAGAACAGAACAGAACGGGGTCGGACCAGGAGATCAGGGTCGCTCAGAACAGAACAGAACGGGGTCGAACCAGGAGCTCAGGGTCGCTCAGAACAGAACAGAACGGGGTCGGACCAGGAGCTCGGGGTCGCTCAGAACAGAACAGAACGGGGTCGGACCAGGAGCTCGGGATCGCTCAGAACAGAACAGAACGGGGTCGGACCAGGAGCTCAGGGTCGCTCAGAACAGAACAGAACGGGTTCCAACCAGGAGCTCGGGATCGCTCAGAACAGAACATAACGGGGTCGGACCAGAAGCTCGGGGTCGCGCCGCTCAGATCAGGTGCGGCCGCGGCCATGCGGCGAGCACGCAGAGCAAGCGGAGCCTGTGACACTGGTCAGAGGTCAGAGGTGAGAGGTCACTGCTCAGAGGTCAGAGGTTAGGCCTAGCCGGAGGCGAGGGGTGGTGCCAACCATTGGCTGCTGGTGCATTCCACGACCAAATCGAGAGAGATACAAAATTTGATAACCTCGTATTTGTGAAAATTCCGAAAATGGATTTATAGGGTAATCTCGGGCGCTATAGCTAGCTGTGATAATTTTGTCTTCTTTAAATCAACGGTCACGAGTTATAGCCTCGGGGATTTTTGAGAGGTCCTGTTGTAAGGCCACCTTTGATCGCCTGTAGCTTGTCAATGAACAGCACGAACGTAATATAATTCCATATTGGTGAGCTTGCAATGATGTGAGGAAACTTTTGGCAATTTCGGATTTGTTTTGTTTGTTTGTTGACTCCGTGACCTCGTGACCTAATTTTCGATGAAATACCTTGATATTTGGCACCTCAAAATGTGCTTTTTTGTCTGAAGCCAAATCAGTCTTTATGAATATTCTTTCAAAAAAAGAAGAAAAAAAACTTTTGCCTATAAAGATTACTTTGACCTTCGCAAAAACTCCGGTAAGCGACGCTGCGAGCATATATCTGTGTATCTGCGATCAGAGGTATTTTTTTAGAATTTTGTAGCGTAATCTGGGCGTGCGTGGTTGATTTCTACACAGTGCGGGTCGATCGAGTTCAACACAAATTTATAATTTGTCTTCCAACTAGTACTTTCTCTGGTCACACCGCTTCTTTAGCATACTCTGACTTGTTACAACACTTCCGGATACCTTCTTTATCAGCTCGTAGGATTCAGCATGACCTATTGTTCAGCAGGAACATTTTCCACTCGAAATTAGATTCTCAAACTTTGCTAACAAGCTTTCCACTACATGCACCAGCTCGATCGACCCGCACTCACAAGCTGTTACACGAGATCTGCCCCCGCGTTAACACCGTGAATGGTAGTCTACTACTATGCAGGGTACCTAGGCTAGTCAACTAATCTTCCCCCGCGTTAACACCGTGAAGGGTTAGTCTACTACTCTGCAGGGTACCTAGGCTAGTCAACTAATCTGCTCCGCGTTAACACCGTGAAGGGTAGTCTACTACTCTGCAGGGTACCTAGGCTAGTCAACTAATCTGCCCCCGCGTTAACACCGTGAAGGGTTAGTCTACTACTCTGCAGGGTACCTAGGCTAGTCAACTAATCTGCCCCCGCGTTAATACCGTGAAGGGTAGTCTACTACTCTGCAGGGTACCTAGGCTAGTCAACTAATCTGCCCCGCGTTAACACCGTGAAGGGTAGTCTACTACTCTGCAGGGTGTCTAGGCTAGTCAACTAATCTGCCCCCGCGTTAACACCGTGAAGGGTAGTCTACTACTCGGCAGGGTACCTAGGCTAGTCAACTAATCTGCCCCGCATTAACACCGTGAAGGGTAGTCTACTACTCTGCAAGGTACCTAGGCTAGTCAGATCTGCCCCCGCGTTAACACCGTGAAGGGTAATCTACAATTCGGCAGGGTACCTAGGCTAGTCAACTAATCTGCCCCGCGTTAACACCGTGAAGGGTAGTCTACTACTCTGCAGGGTGCCTAGGCTAGCCAACTAATCTGCCCCCGCGTTAACACCGTGAAGGGTAGTCTACTACTCGGCAGGGTACCTAGGCTAGTCAACTAATCTGCCCCGCGTTAACACCGTGAAGGGTAGTCTACTACTCTGCAGGGTACCTAGGCTAGGCAACTAATCTTCCCCGCGTTAACACCGTGACGGGTTAGTCTACTACTCTGCAGGGTACCTAGGCTAGTCAGATCTGCCCCCGCGTTAACACCGTGAAGGGTTAGTCTACTACTCTGCAGGGTACCTAGGCTAGTCAACTAATCTGCCCCCACGTTAACACCGTGAAGGGTAGTTTACTACTCTGCAGGGTACCTAGGCTAGTCAACTAATCTGCCCCCGCGTTAACACCGTGAAGGGTTAGTCTACTATTCTGCAGGGTACCTAGGCTAGTCAACTAATCTGCCCCAGCGTTAACACCGTGAAGGGTTAATCTACTACTCTGCAGGGTACCTAGGCTAGTCAACTAATCTGCCCCCGCGTTAACACGCGCCCTGGAGGGGGGGGGGCGAAATCCGCCCGCCCCTCCGGTTTTTCGAGGATAGCGCAAAAACGGCGGCGCGCAGCGCCGCCGTTTTTCTATACTTGTTTAGAAATGAACTTCCCGCATTATGTAAAATTCTTGGACTCAGGTCATCTCAGGTCAGGTAACCAGACCAGGTCACGTGATGACCTCAACTCCAAAACGTGTGCAGTAGTACCACAGCCACTGTTTTACGCCGATCGGTTTCAATCGAGCAGGACTTCATAAGGTCATCGATACCAACAATTTGTTTATCTCGGATTTCTAATATCGGTGACCTAAGGTCAAGTCAATTTTGTGACCGCCAACACGGTTTTATCAATAACTATCGACATAATTAAGATAGAGAAGAGAAAACGGTACCAATATGTTTGTCTCGTCGAGAAACGTCTCCCAATATGCAACATTACCAACTTGGGTCACCACTTGACCTTGACCTGAGGTCAAATTTCTCAGTTGACCTAACCCGGTCACCATGAGTATGATTCGAAGCGCCTTGACAAGACACACGCGATGGCGTAAACATTATTGCTTTATCTTTATTAGGTAAAAGGTTATTTGGGGAAAACAGTTTTGAAAACAAAATCACCTTTTTGACATTCGATGACCTCTGGAGCCTAAACTATTGACCTGAGCTCAAATCTGAGGACTCTTATGTCGATTGCATTTTTCAATGACTTTCGATTGTTTTTTTCTGTTTGCTGCTAACTATCATAGTTCCCGAGATATTTGGGGGTGTTCGGACCGAAGTCTTGAAAACTTGAAAATCTGACCCTTGATGACCTCTGGTGACCTCAATATTGACGTGAAAAAAAAAATTAACGAAATACTTTCGAAAGAGCTTGTCTCGAGCTATCTAACGTCGTTTCCGCTTGTCGCTACGTTGCGTGGTTTTCGAGATCATAGGGGGGGGGGGGCGAAATCCGCCCCCCCCCCCTCCAGGGCGTGTAATTATCAGAGGCCCTCCAGGGCGCGTGTTAACACCGTGAAGGGTAGTCTACTACTCTGCAGGGTACCTAGGCTAGTCAACTAATCTGCCCACGCGTTAACACCGTGAAGGGTAGTCTACTACTCTGCAGGGTACCTAGGCTAGTCAACTAATCTGCCCCGCGTTAACACCGTGAAGGGTAGTCTACTACTCTGCAGGGTACCTAGGCTAGTCAACTAATCTGCCCCGCGTTAACACCGTGAAGGGTAGTCTATTACTCTGCAGGGTACCTAGGCTAGTCAGATCTGCCCCGCGTTAACACCGTGAAGGGTTAGTCTACTACTCTGCAGGGTACCTAGGCTAGTTAACTAATCTGCCCCGCGTTAACACCGTGAAGGGTTAGTCTACTACTCTGCAGGGTACCTAGGCTAGTCAACTAATCTTCCCCGCGTTAACACCGTGAAGGGTTAATCTACTCCTCTGCAGGGTACCTAGGCTATTCAACTAATCTGCCCCCGCGTTAACCCTATTTGTAACAGGGGGAGGGGGCGGATTCCGCCCCCCCCCCTCATGTTTTTCGCAGATATCTCCAGAACGGCTGGGAGCAGGCCCATGAAATTTTGGGACTTTTCATAGAATTGAATACCGCATTTGGAGTCAAAATTTTAAGTTCTTAACTTGAACAGAGGCGGTTCCAGGGCACAGTTTTGGGTGGGTTCGGAGGCGACATTTGGCGAAAATACGAAAATGCGATCTTCACGGTTTCTTCGTAACTGCATCAAGTATGAAGGAGTTACATCGGTTCACGGTGATTGCAACAAGTGCAAATTAGTTGATGTTAATGAAATATCTTTAAATTTCATGGCAGAGGCGGTTTCAGGGGCTTGAAAGGGGGGGGGGGGGGTTTCCAGGAAGTATTAAATGCTTGGCGGGAAGCAAATAGAGCAATGTAAGGGGCATTTATAGTTATCAAGATGTAAAAGATAGCTTCTGCTTCCATTATTTGCATAATTTATTACATATAGAGTTTCAGGGGCGTAATCAGGCACATGAAAAGGGGGGTGACTGGCCTGGTGATGACGATATGCCAGCGATAACGGCGCAATAGACGGTTAGCTTATAATTATATATGCACATATGATGCCAGGAAAGGGAATAAAGTCATTTTTTGCAGAGGCGCGCTCAGGAATGGAAGAAAGGGGGTCATATTATTGCAAGGAAACTAAGGGGCATGGGCGTACAATGACATAACATACTGTAGTTTTCGGATGAAACACGCACCACAGGCTACTCTACGAACGATTATAAGATAATAGGCGAGTCCAGGTAGGGTAAAAGGGGGGTAAGCAATGTTAATTGAAGTTGTAAGTGAAATAGTCACTGTTGACTAGTTAGTATCATAATAGCGGATAATATACTTATCAAAAGGTATTGAGCCGCCCCAGTTTGGATCCTGGATACGCCTAATATGAAGTACAACATGCAAAAAGGAACTATCTACGATCAGTAACATATTTATAGTGCTGGGTAGCAACTTGTCTGCGGTTAATATTTTTTTCCAATTTTACACCCCTTTTTCACTAACCTGGTACCGCCTATGGCAAAACTCCGCTTTTTAACTGTTTTGGCTAATGTCACAATCACATACCATTTCATTTCTTTAAAAAAACATCAAAAAATGGTTTTATTACGCATTTACTTCACCCCTATATTGAGTGACCTGCACACGCCTATGATTTTTGAATTTCCAAACGCCACTCTCATATATCAATTTCCAATTCAATCTCTATTGATTCCTATTAATTGTGTTAAAATCGGTCGATAAACATGAAAGCTATACTTGATCAAAAATACCATTAAAATTTGTGGTTTTTGACCCCCTGTTGCCCCCCTATCAAAAATGTTGTAGTGTTTAGTTATTCAGTTCAGTTATGTTAAAAGCCGTACGGGAAATTTTACATGTTAACCGTAGCGGCGCTCGCTCTCCCCTGGCGGTAGCGTTGTAAGCTATAGTTAATGGGGCTTCCGTATGTCAAGACTGTGTCAAGGTCGCGGCGAGGTCGGCCGGCAGTCAGTCGAGTTGGAGTCGAGTCGTGCGTCGGACTGTAGCGCGGAGGTGCGCTGGCTGTGTGCCAAGGGTGGCTGGATGTGTGCCAAGTGGCAAGTACTTTAAGTTTAAGTTTTTGCAGTTACCATTGAGTTTAAATACACACAAGAGTGGAGCGCTTCTGTGTCAGTGGTGACTGAAGGAACGGCGAACAGAACAAATGTAGATTTTTATTATTATTTAGAAATGTAGATCGTGTTGAGGGGAACCAAACGCCGTTTCATTTTTGAAAATCGGATGGGTAGATCTCGAGATCTCCGGGGGGGGGGCCGGAATCCGCCCCCCCCCCCTGTTACAAATAGGGGTAGCCAGGAGCCTGTTACAAATAGGGTTAACACCGTGAAGAGTTAGTCTACTACTCTGCAGGGTACCTAGGCTAGTCAACTAATCTGTCCCGCGATAACACCGTGAAGGGTAGTCTACTACTCTGCAAGGTACCTAGGCTAGTCAACTAATCTGCCCCGCGTTAACACCGTGAAGGGTAGTCTACTACTCTGCAGGGTGCTTAGGCTAGTCAACTAATCTGCCCCCGCGTTAACACCGTGAAGGGTAGTCTACTACTCTGCAGAGTACCTAGGCTAGTCAACTAATCTGCCCCGCGTTAATACCGTGAAGGGTAGTCTACTACTCTGCAGGGTACCTAGGCTAGTCAACTAATCTGCCCCGCGTTAACACCGTGAAGGGTAGTCTACTACTCTGCAGGGTACCTAGGCTAGTCAACTAATCTACCCCCGCGTTAACACCGTGAAGGGTAGTCTACTACTCTGCAGGGTACCTAGGCTAGTCAACTAATCTGCCCCCGCGTTAACACCGTGAAGGGTAGTCTACTACTCTGCAGGGTACCTAAGCTAGTCAACTAATCTGCCCCCGCGTTAACACCGTGAAGGGTTAGTCTACTACTCTGCAGGGTACCTAGGCTAGTCAGATCTGCCCCCGCGTTAACAACGTGAAGAGTAGTCTACTACTCTGCAGGGTACCTAGGCTAGTCAACTAATCTGCTCCCGCGTTAACACCGTGAAGAGTTAGTCTACTACTCTGCAGGGTACCTAGGCTAGTCAACAAATCTGCCCCGCGTTAACACCGTGAAGGGTTAGTCTACTACTCTGCAGGGTACCTAGGCTAGTCAACTAATCTGCCCCGCGTTAACACCGTGAAGGGTAGTCTACTACTCTGCAGGGTACCTAGGCTAGTCAACTAATCTGCCCCCGCGTTAACACCGTGAAGGGTTAGTCTACTACTCTGCAGGGTACCTAGGCTAGTCAACTAATCTGCCCCCGCTTTAACACCATGAAGGGTAGTCTACTACTCTTCAGGGTACCTAGGCTAGTCAACTAATCTGCCCCCGCGTTAACACCGTGAAGGGTTAGTCTACTACTCTGCAGGGTACCTAGGCTAGTCAACTAATCTGCCCCGTGTTAACACCGTGAAGGGCTAGACTACTACTCTGCAGGGTACCTAGGCTAGTCAACTAATCTGCCCCCGCGTTAACACCGTGAAGGGTTAGTCTACTACTCTGCAGGGTACCTAGGCTAGTCAACTAATCTGCCCCGCGTTAACACCGTGAAGGGTAGTATACTACTCTGCAGGGTACCTAGGCTAGTCAACTAATCTGCCCCCGCGTTAACACCGTGAAGGGTTAGTCTGCTACTCTGCAGGGTACCTAGGCTAGTCAACTAATCTGCCCCGCGTTAACACCGTGAAGAGTTAGTCTACTACTCTGCAGGGTACCTATGCTAGTCAACTAATCTGCCCCGCGTTAACACCGTGAAGGGTTAGTCTACTACTCTGCAGGGTACCTAGGCTAGTTAACTAATCTGCCCCCGCGTTAACACCGTGAAGGGTAGTCTACTACTCTGCAGGGTACCTAGGCTAGTCAACTAATCTGCCCCGCGTTAACACCGTGAAGGGTTAGTCTACTACTCTACAGGGTACCTAGGCTAGTCAACTAATCTTCCCCCGCGTTAACACCGTGAAGGGTTAGTCTACTACTCTGCAGGGTACCTAGGCTAGTCAACTAATCTGCCCCCTCTTTAACACCGTGAAGGGTAGTCTACTACTCCGCAGGGTACCTAGGCTAGTCAACTAATCTGCCTCGCGTTAACACCGTGAAGGGTAGTCTACGACTCTGCAGGGTACTTAGGCTAGTCAACTAATCTGCCCCGCGTTAACACCGTGAAGGGTTAGTCTACTACTCTGCAGGGTACCTAGGCTAGTCAACTAATCTTCCCCCGCGTTAACACCGTGAAGGTAGTCTACTACTCTGCAGGGTACTTAGGCTAGTCAACTAATCTGCCCCTGCGTTAACACCGTGAAGGGTAGTCTACTACTCTGCATGGTACCTAGGCTAGTCAACTAATCTGCCCCCGCGTTAACACCGTGAAGGGTTAGTCTACTTCTCTGCAGGGTACCTAGGCTAGTTAACTAATCTGCCCCGTGTTAACACCGTGAAGGGTTAGTCTACTACTCTGCAGGGTACCTAGGCTTGTCAACTAATCTGCCCCGCGTTAACACCGTGAAGGGTTAGTCAACTACTCTGCAGGGTACCTAGGCTAGTCAACTAATCTGCCCCCGCGTTAACACCGTGAAGAGTTAGTCTACTACTCTGCAGGGTACCTAGGCTAGTCAACTAATCTGCCCCGCGTTAACACCGTGAAGGGTAGTCTACTACTCTGCAGGGTGCCTAGGCTAGTCAACTAATCTGCCCCCGCGTTAACACCTTGAAGGGTAGTCTACTACTCCGCAGGGTACCTAGGCTAGTCAACTAATCTGCCCCGCGTTAACACCGTGAAGGGTAGTCTACTACTCTGCAGGGTACCTAGGCTAGTCAACTAATCTGCCCCACGCGTTAACACCGTGAAGGGTAGTCTACTACTCTGCAGGGTACCTAGGCTAGTCAACTAATCTGCCCCGCGTTAACAACGTGAAGGGTAGTCTACTACTCTGCAGGGTACCTAGGCTAGTCAGATCTGCCCCTGCGTTAACACCGTGAAGGGTTAGTCTACTACTCTGCAGGGTACCTAGGCATAGTCAACTAATCTGCCCCCGCGTTAACACCGCGAAGGAGTAGTCTACTATGCAGGGTACCTAGGCCTAGTCAACTAATCTGCCCCCGCGTTAACACCGTGAAGGGTTGGTCTACTACTCTGCAGGGTACCTAGGCTAGTCAGATCTGCCCCGCGTTAAAACCGTGAAGGGTAGTCTACTACTCTGCAGGGTGCCTAGGCTAGTCAACTAATCTGTCCCGCGTTAACACCGTGAATGGTTAGTCTACTACTCTGCAGGGTACCTAGGCTAGTTAACTAATCTGCCCCCGCGTTAACACCGTGAAGAGTTAGTCTACTAATCTGCAGGGTACCTAGGCTAGTCAACTAATCTGCCCCGCGTTAACACCGTGAAGGGTTAGTCTACTACTCTGCAGGGTACCTAGGCTAGTCAACTAATCTGCCCCGCGTTAACACCGTGAAGGGTAGTCTACTACTCTGCAGGGTACCTAGGCTAGTCAACTACTCTGCTCCCGCGTTAACACCGTGAAGGGTTAGTCTACTACTCTGCAGGGTACCTAGGCTAGTCAACTAATCTGCCCCCGCGTTAACACCATGAAGGGTAGTCTACTACTCTTCAGGGTACCTAGGCTAGTCAACTAATCTGCCCCGCGTTAACACCGTGAAGGGTTAGTCTACTACTCTGCAGGGTACCTTGGCTAGTCAACTAATCTGCCCCGCGTTAACACCGTGAAGGGTTAGTCTACTACTCTGCAGGGTACCTAGGCTAGTCAACTAATCTGCCCGCGTTAACACCATGAAGGGGAGTCTACTACTCTGCAGGGTACCTAGGCTAGTCAACTATTCTTCCCCGCGTTAACACCGTGAAGGGTAGTCTACTACTCTGCAGGGTACCTAGGCTAGTCAACTAATCTGCCCCGCGTTAACACCGTGAAGGGTTAGTCTACTACTCTGCTGGGTACCTAGGCTAGTCAACTAATCTGCCCCCGCGTTAACACCGTGAAGGGTTAGTCTACTACTCTGCAGGGTACCTAGGCTAGTCAACTAATCTGCCCCGCGTTAACACCGTGAAGGGTAGTCTACTACTCTGCAGGGTACCTAGGCTAGTCAACTAATCTGCCCCCGCGTTAACACCGTGAAAGGTTAGTCTACTACTCTGCAGGGTACCTAGGCTAGTCAACTAATCTGCCCCCGCATTAACACCGTGAAGGGTTAGTCTACTACTCTGCAGGGTACCTAGGCTAGTCAACTAATCTGCCCCGCGTTAACACCGTGAAGGGTTAGTGTACTACTCTGCAGGGTACCTAGGCTAGTCAACTAATCTGCCCCGCGTTAACACCGTGAAGGGTTAGTCAACTACTGGGAGCCCTGCGCGCTCTGTCACCGGCTCTGTCTGCCAGCAGCATCCTGGCCCTGACAGAGACGTGGCTGGACTCCAACGTGGCCACCTCCGAGCTGGAGTACGGTCTCCCGAGCCACACCTGGTTTCGGAGGGACAGGCCCACTAGAGGAGGTGGCGTCGCCTGTGCCGTGGACGCCAGACTCAGGCCAGTGAGGCGCGACGACCTCGAGAAGCAGCGGACGGAGACTCTTGTGATCGAGCTGAGAAGCAGACCCAGCATCCTCCTTATTGTGTGTTACTGTCCCCCATCCGACACAACCCTGCTAAACGAAACCCTATCCTCCATTGAGGACATAATTTTCCAGAATCCTACCAAGTCCGTCCTCGTCACAGGCGACTTTAACCTGCCAAATCTCAGCTGGACTATCACCGACTCGGGCTGCGCGCTTCCCACCCTCAACAGAGCGTGCAGAAGAGCAACACCCTTCCTGGACACCTGCCAGCTCACCGGCCTTAGACAGCACGTTCACCAGTCTACCCGAGGAAACAACGTGCTCGACCTGGTCCTCTCAACGGAAGGAATTGGGGTGGAGGCCACCGTTCAAGACGGCCTGATCTCCTCCGACCACAGTGAGGTGTTCTGCAGCATACAGGCGTCGTACCCAGCCGTGCAGCTAGCCACCAGGACCACTGCCCTGAACTATAAGATGGCGGACTGGGACGGCTTGAGGCAGTCGCTGCGACTGCTGCCCTGGGGTGACCTGTTGAACGACCCCTGTGTCAACGTGAACGTGGACCTCTTCTACTCCCTCCTGGAGGCTGGGATCAGGGACTCGATACCCACGGTGACGCTCCGCCGCAGACACCCACCCTGGTTCGACGGCGAGCTGCGGGCGGCCCTGACCAGCAAGGAGGCAGCGTTCCGCAGAAAGAAGAGGAACCCCACCCCGGATTCAGAGAGTGACTTTCGTGAAAAACGCCGCTTTTTCAAATCGATGTCGTGTCAGAAATTCAGTGAATATTTGAAGCGACTAGTGAGCGATTTTAAAGATAATCCGAAGCGGTTCTGGGCTTATGTCAAGTGTCTCAAAGCTAACAAGAAGACATCCCCTGTGCTTGTCCATGATAACATTACCGCTACCACTGACACGGAGCGTGCAGACTTGTTAAACCGTACGTTTGCGACTAAGTTCACGCTACCATGTACGGGCCCTTTACCAGTCGCACCGGAGTTTGAACTGCCGCCGCTGTTGGAGCTCAGTGTATCAGAGGGCGCTGTCTTACGTGTTCTGGAAGCCATCGAAATTAACAAAGCGTGCGGACCAGATGGCATCAGCGCTCGCATAGTTCGCGAATGTGCACCTGAGCTGGCTATTCCGCTCACTGTGCTCTGCAGACAGTCGTTATCGCAAGGAATCTTCCCGAACAAGTGGAAGGAGGCCAATATTGTACCCATTCATAAAAAAGGATCCACCAAATTAGCGGCTAACTATCGTTCAATTTCACTCCTGCCTCTATTCGGGAAGGTTCTAGAGAGAATCGTCTGTGAGACCCTTTACGCTCATGTCCGCACTGCTCTGTCAGAGGAACAGCATGGTTTTATTCCTCATCGCTCCTGTCAAACTAACTTGTCTTCCATTGTACGCGCTGGATGGCAGGCTATTTCAAATGGCACCCAGCTCGACTGTATTTACACGGACTTTTCTGCTGCTTTCCAAAGTGTCGACCACCGTTTCTTGCTGCACAAACTGCAGCAATCGTACAGTATCACTGGGACCGCCCTTGCATTGATCGCTTATTTTTTATACGACCGTCAGCAGCGTGTGGTGCTTAATGGCCAAACGTCCTCTTGGATCCCGGTGACGTTTGGTACGCCAGAAGGCAGTCTGTTGTCGCCTCTTCTGTTTCTTGTATTTATCAATGACTTACCATCGCATGTTCAGTCGGGATGTCTTATGTACGCTGATGATGTTAAGATCCACCGAGAAGTGCGCTCGACCGCAGACGCCGACTTGCTGCATGCTGATCTCGCTCGCCTTGTGAATTGGTCGTCGACTTGGAAACTTAAGCTTAACGCATCCAAGTGCAAGTCATTTACCATCACTCTCAAACGCTTGCCCATTATCAGTCCTTACGCAATAGGTGGAGAGGTTTTAGCACGTGTGACCACGATGCGTGACTTAGGTGTAGTTTTGGATCAGAAGTTGACATTTAAATCGCATATTGACTCCATCGTAAGAAAAGGCAACATGGCACTGGGTCTCATGATTCGATCATTTCAGGCTGGTAGGAAGAGCGCGAAATACCAGTCCGGTGCTATTGTCGCGGCTTACTACGCCAACGTCCGATCTGTACTCGAATACTGCAGTGTGGTGTGGAACGGGGCAGCTAAGACCCATACGGATCGCATCGAGCGGATACAACACAAATTCCTTATTTGGCTGACAATGCATTCAGGCGTAAATTCGGAGTCTCTCTCATACAACCGCTTACTTTCAGCACACTCCTTCACCTATTTGGCTGCCAGACGTACCCAGCATGACCTGGTCTATGTTGCTCGTGTTTTCAAACACAAAATTGACTCCATCTCCTTGCGATCCTGGTTTGGCTTAGCTGTCCCAGCCCGCTCAGTTCGACGTCGAAATTTATTCGCTGTCCCTTTTGCCCGTGTGGAGACTGTCAAAAATGGTCTGTTCTGCAGAATGACGCGAAAGATGAACGAATTCCTACATCAGAATGAACAGATAGACATTTTTAGAGATTCACTCTACCAAGTCCAGATACAAGCCAAGGTTTATGCGAAGAAACTGACGACAGTGGCTTATCCGCTTCACGGGTAGCACTACTTAGGCCATATATTGTGATGTTTTACTTGTTAGACAGCGAGTGAGATCAGTGTATTTATTGTGTGCCTGCATGTGTCTTTGTAGTTATATGTGACTTTACCCGTCAATGGGCCAACCCGTGGGTGATCTGCTAAATAAATAAATAAATAAATAAATACTCTGCAGGGTACCTAGGCTAGTCAACTAATCTGCCCCCGCGTTAACACCGTGAAGGGTAGTCTACTACTCTGCAGGGTACCTAGGCTAGTCAACTAATCTTCCCCGCGTTAACACCGTGAAGGGTTAGTCTACTACTCTGCAGGGTACCTAGGCTAGTCAACTAATCTTCCCCCGTGTTAACACCGTGAAGGGTAGTCTACTACTCTGCAGGGTACCTAGGCTAGTCAACTAATCTGCCCCCGCGTTAACACCGTGAAGGGTTAGTCTACTACTCTGCAGGGTACCTAGGCTAGTCAACTAATCTTCCCCCGCGTTAACACCGTGAAGGGTTAGTCTACTACTCTGCAGGGTGCCTAGGCTAGTCAACTAATCTTCCCCCGCGTTAACACCGTGAAGGGTAGTCTACTACTCTGCAGGGTACCTAGGCTAGTCAACTAATCTGCCCCGCGTTAACACCGTGAAGGGTTAGTCTACTACTCTGCAGGGTACCTAGGCTAGTCAACTAATCTGCCCCCGCGTTAACACCGTGAAGGGTTAGTCTACTACTCTGCAGGGTACCTAGGCTAGTCAACTAATCTTCCCCGCGTTAACACCGTGAAGGGTTAGTCTACTACTCTGCAGGTTACCTAGGCTAGTCAACTAATCTTCCCCCGCGTTAACACCGTGAAGGTAGTATACTACTCTGCAGGGTACCTAGGCTAGTCAACTAATCTGCCCCGCGTTAACACCGTGAAGGGTAGTCTACTACTCTGCAGGGTACCTAGGCTAGTCAACTAATCTGCCTCGCGTTAACACCGTGAAGGGTAGTCTACTACTCTGCAGGGTACCTAGGCTAGTCAACTAATCTGCCCCGCGTTAACACCGTGAAGGGTAGTCTACTACTCTGCAGGGTACCTAGGCTAGTCAACTAATCTGCCCCGGGTTAACACCGTGAAGGGTAGTCTACTACTCTGCAGGGTACCTAGGCTAGTCAACTAATCTGCCCCGCGTTAACACCGTGAAGGGTTAGTCTACTACTCTGCAGGGTACCTAGGCTAGTCAACTAATCTGCCCCGCGTTAACACCGCGAAGGGTAGTCTACTACTCTGCAGGGTACCTAGGCTAGTCAACTAATCTGCCCCGCGTTAACACCGTGAAGGGTAGTCTACTACTCTGCAGGGTACCTAGACTAGTCAACTAATCTGCCCCTGCGTTAACACCGTGAAGGGTAGTCTACTACTCTGCAGAATACCTAGGCTAGTCAACTAATCTGCCCCCGCGTTAACACCGTGAAGGGTTAGTCTACTACTCTGCAAGGTACCTAGGCTAGTCAACTAATCTGCCCCCGCGTTAACACCGTGAAGGGTTAGTCTACTACTCTGCAAGGTACCTAGGCTAGTCAACTAATCTGCCCCCGCGTTAACACCATGAAGGGTTAGTCTACTACTCTGCAAGGTACCTAGGCTAGTCAACTAATCTGCCCCGTGTTAACACCGTGAAAGGTTAGTAAACTACTCTGCAGGGTACCTAGGCTAGTCAACTAATCTGCCCCCGTGTTAACACCGTGAAGGGTTAGTCTACTACTCTGCAGGGTACCTATGCTAGTCAACTAATCTGCCCCGCGTTAACACCGTGAAGGGTTAGTCTACTACTCTGCAGGGTACCTAGGCTAGTTAACTAATCTGCCCCCGCGTTAACACCGTGAAGGGTAGTCTACTACTTTGCAAGGTACCTAGGCTAGTCAACAAATCTGCCCCGCGTTAACACCGTGAAGGGTTAGTCTACTACTCTGCAGGGTACCTAGGCTAGTCAACTTATCTTCCCCCGCGTTAACACCGTGAAGGGTTAGTCTACTACTCTGCAGGGTACCTAGGCTAGTCAACTAATCTGCCCCTCTTTAACACCGTGAAGGGTAGTCTACTACTCCACAGGGTACCTAGGCTAGTCAACTAATCTTCCTCGCGTTAACACCGTGAAGGGTAGTCTACTACTCTGCAGGGTACCTAGGCTAGTCAACTAATCTTCCCCGCGTTAACACCGTGAAGGGTTAGTCTACTACTCTGCAGGTTACCTAGGCTAGTCAACTAATCTTCCCCCGCGTTAACACCGTGAAGGTAGTATACTACTCCGCAGGGTACCTAGGCTAGTCAACTAATCTGCCCCTGCGTTAACACCGTGAAGGGTAGTCTACTACTCTGCATGGTACCTAGGCTAGTCAACTAATCTGCCCCCGCGTTAACACCGTGAAGGGTAGTATACTACTCTGCAGGGTACATAGGCTAGTCATCTAATCTGCCCCGCGTTAACACCGTGAAGGGTTAGTCTACTACTCTGCAGGGTACCTAGGCTAGTCAACTAATCTGCCCCGCGTTAACACCGTGAAGGTAGTCTACTACTCTGCAGGGTACCTAGGCTAGTCAACTAATCTGCCCCCGCGTTAACACCGTGAAGGGTAGTCTACTACTCTGCAGGGTACCTAGGCTAGTCAACTAATCTGCCCCGCGTTAACACCGTGAAGGGTTAGTCTACTACTCTGCAGGGTACCTAGGCTAGTCAACTAATCTGCCCCGCGTTAACACCGTGAAGGGTAGTCTACTACTCTGCAGGGTACCTAGGCTAGTCAACTAATCTGCCCCGCGTTAACACCGTGAAGGGTTAGTCTACTACTCTGCAGAGTACCTAGGCTAGTCAACTAATCTGCCCCCGCGTTAACACCGTGAAGGGTTAGTCTACTACTCTGCAGGGTACCTAGGCTAGTCAACTAATCTGCCCCGCGTTAACACCGTGAAGGGTTAGTCTACTACTCTGCAGGGTACCTAGGCTAGTCAACTAATCTGCCCCCGCGTTAACACCGTGAAGGGTAGTCTCCTACTCTGCAGGGTACCTAGGCTAGTCAACTAATCTTCCCCGCGTTAACACCGTGAAGGGTAGTCTATTACTCGGCAGGGTACCTAGGCTAGTCAACTAATCTGCCCCGCGTTAACACCGTGAAGGGTAGTCTACTACTTTGCAAGGTACCTAGGCTAGTCAACAAATCTGCCCCGCGTTAACACCGTGAAGGGTATTTTACTACTCTGCAGGGTACTTAGGCTAGTCAACTAATCTGCCCCGCGTTAACACCGTGAAGGGTAGTCTACTACTCTGCAGGGTACCTAGGCTAGTCAACTAATCTGCCCCGCGTTAACACCGTGAAGGGTAGTCTACTACTCTGCAGGGTACCTAGGCTAGTCAACTAATCTTCCCCCGCGTTAACACCGTGAAGGGTTAGTCTACTACTCTGCAGGGTACCTAGGCTAGTCAACTAATCTGCCCCGCGTTAACACCGTGAAGGGGTAGTCTACTACTCTGCAGGGTACCTAGGCTAGTCAGATCTGCCCCTGCGTTAACACCGTGAAGGGTTAGTCTACTACTCTGCAGGGTACCTAGGCATAGTCAACTAATCTGCCCCGCGTTAACACCGTGAAGGGGTAGTCTACTACTCTGCAGGGTACCTAGGCTAGTCAACTAATCTGCCCCCGCGTTAACACCGTGAAGGGTAGTCTACTACTCTGCAGGGTACCTAGGCTAGTCAACTAATCTGCCCCCGCGTTAACACCGTGAAGGGTTGGTCTACTACTCTGCAGGGTACCTAGGCTAGTCAGATCTGTCCTGCGTTAACACCGTGAAGGGTTAGTCTACTACTCTGCAGGGTACTTAGGCTAGTCAACTAATCTGCCCCCGCGTTAACACCGTGAAGAGTTAGTCTACTACTCTGCAGGGTACATAGGCTAGTCAACTAATCTGCCCCGCGTTAACACCGTGAAGGGTTAGTCTACTATTCTGCAGGGTACCTAGGCTAGTCAACTAATCTGCCCCGCGTTAACACCGTGGAGGGTAGTCTACTACTCTGCAGGGTACCTAGGCTAGTCAACTAATCTGCCCCGCGTTAACACCGTGCAGGGTTAGTCTACTACTCTGCAGGGTACCTTGGCTAGTCAAATAATCTGCGCCCGCGTTAACACCATGAAGGGTAGTCTACTACTCTTCAGGGTACCTAGGCTAGTCAACTAATCTGCCCCGCGTTAACACCGTGAAGGGTTAGTCTACTACTATGCAGGGTAACTAGGCTAGTCAACTAATCTGCCCCGCGTTAACACCGTGAAGGGTTAGTCTACTACTCTGCAGGGTACCTAGGCTAGTCAACTAATCTGCCCCGCGTTAACACCGTGAAGGGTTAGTCTACTACTCTGCAGGGTACTTAGGCTAGTCAACTAATCTGCCCCGCGTTAACACCGTGAAGGGTTAGTCTACTACTCTGCAGGTTACCTTGGCTAGTCAACTAATCTGCCCCGGCGTTAACACCGCGAAGGGTAGTCTACTACTCTGCAGGGTACCTAGGCTAGTCACTAATCTGCCCCGCGTTAACACCATGAAGGGGAGTCTACTACTCTGCAGGGTACCTAGGCTAGTCAACTAATCTGCCCCGCGTTAACACCGTGAAGGGTAGTCTACTACTCTGCAGGGTACCTAGGCTAGTCAACTAATCTGCCCCGCGTTAACACCGTGAAGGGTTAGTCTACTACTCTGCAGGGCACCTAGGCTAGTCAACTAATCTGCCCCCGCGTTAACACCGTGAAGGGTTAGTCTACTACTCTGCAGGGTACCTAGGCTAGTCAACTAATCTGCCTTGCGTTAACACCGTGAAGTGTAGTCTACTACTCTGCAGGGTACCTAGGCTAGTCAACTCTGTTTGAACCCTATTTGTAA
The DNA here is from genome assembly GCA_036785665.1 of Chirona hameri. Classification (NCBI taxonomy): domain Eukaryota; kingdom Metazoa; phylum Arthropoda; class Thecostraca; order Balanomorpha; family Balanidae; genus Chirona; species Chirona hameri. Next base: position 15,016 of record JAXIVJ010013395.1, on the reverse strand, counting down.
CAGGCTTCTGGCTACCCCTATTTGTAACAGGGGGGGGGGGGCGGATTCTGCCCTGCGGAGATCTCAAGATCTACCAGTCCGATTTTCAAAAATCAAACGGCATATTATTCCCCTCAGCACGATCTACATTTCTAAAACATAAAAAAATCAGATTTTGTTTTAATAGGGGGGGCAACAGGGAGCAAATCTACAAATTGTAGAGGTATTTGTGATCCAACACAACTGCAATGTTTATCAAAGGATATTAACGCAACCACAAGGGATCGATATAAAATGATTAGTAAATTAATATGTGGCGGTGACTTTTGAAATTTCAAAAATCATAGGCGTGTGCAGGTCACTCAATATGGGGGTAAAGTAAATACGTAATAAAACCATTTTTTGATGTTTTTTTAAGAAATGAAATGGTGTTATTATTACATTAGACAAATCAGTTATTAAACATATTTGTTTTTGCCATAGGCGGTACCAGGTCAGTGAAAAAGGAGGTCGAATAGGAAAAAAAAATATTAACCGCAGTCAAGTTGCTACCCAGCACTATAAATGAGTTACTGATCGTAGATAGTTCCTTTGTGCATGCTGTACTTCATTATAGGCGTATCCAGGATCCAAACTGGGGCGGCGCAAGACATTTTGATAGGCATAGTTTCCGCTATTATGATACTAACTAGTCAACAGTGACTATTTCACTTACAACTTCAATTCACATTGCTTACCCCCTTTTTACCCTACCTGAACTCGACTATTATCTTATAATCGTTCGTAGAGTACCCTATGGTGTATGTTTAATCCGAAGACTGCAATATGCTATGTCATTGTAGGTCCATGCATCTTAGTTTCCTTGCAATAATATTACCCCTTTCTTCCATTCCTGAGCGCGCCTCTGCAAACAATGACTTAATTTCCTCTCCTGTCCTCATATATGCATATATCATTATAAGCTAACCTTCTATTGTGCTGTAATCGCTAGCATATCATCATCACCAAGCCAGTCACCCCCCTTTTCATGTGCCTAAACACGCCACTGCAACTCTATATGTAATAAATTATGAAAATAATGGAAGGAGAAGCTATCTTTTACATCTGGATAGCTATACATGCCCCTTAAATTGCTCTATTGGCTTCCCGCCAAGCATTGAATACTTCCTGGACCTCCTCCCCCCTTTTACAAGCCCCTGAAGCCGCCTGTGCTATGCAATTTTTATGATATTTCATTAACATCAACTAATTTGCACTTGTTGCAATCACTGTAAACCGATGTAACTCCTTCATACTTGAGGCAGTTAGGAAGAAACCGTGAAGATCGCATTTCCGTATTATTGCCAAATGTCGCCGCAGAACCCTCCCAAAAACGTTCCCTAGAATCGCTTCTGTTCAGGATAAGAACGCAAATTTTGACTCTATATGCGGAATTCAATTTTTCTTAAAGTCCCAAATTTGCATGTGCCTGGTCTTAACCGTTCGGGAGATATCTGCGAAAAACATGAAGGGGGGGGGGGGGCGGAATCCGCCCCCCCCCTCTGTTACAAATAGGGTTAAACAGCGTCCCAGAGGTGGATTTTCTTGTATATTATTTTAACACTTTTAGGAAACATGTCAACACTTGCCATCTATGGAACTCGTCTTTACTGTCGCTGTTTGTGTCTTTCATCATTTATCAGCTCACTTTGTATCGTTTACACTATTTATATCTTACTAATGTTTCGATGTACTTTATAAAGGCATCGTGTTATCACCGCAGCGATGGTCTCCGTTACGCTACGGTATGGTTTTTGGTAACCCGTAGCTCAGGAAATCCTTCCGTAGCGTAATCGAAGCATTTCGTAGCGTACTACCTAAAAATACTTAAATAACGTAACTGCTACGCAAGGTATTTCGTAGCATATCGCCAACATCGCCCCCGGGCAAACATTGCCCTCCCCTGACATTTAAGAAGGCCCCATACAAACAAAGGGAGACCCCTTGCAAATATACCTAATTACTGAGTAGTTCCAAAATGCATAGTCCATAGGAATGAGTTTAGAGTCGCCTATTACAACAACTGGGAGATGTTCGAGAAGGCACCTACAAGATAAGCGTGACAAGTTCCAATGAGACCCTTAAAATACAATTGAGGCAACTCCAAGAAGACCCTAAAAAACAGCCCACACAAGCTCCAAATAGCCCCAAGAGATGTCCGCCACAAGTACCAAGAATGCTGCGAAAAGATACCCGAGACAAGCTCCCAAGATGCCCCTTAACAAGACAACCTATATAAGCTCCACAGAGAGAGTCTTTCGACAATAACCGGGAAACCTGTTCATGGGATACTTCAGAGACGGCTTCTAAAAAACACAACTTAATTCCGAAAAGGCCCCTAGGAAGGCAGTCGGGAATATTTTGTTTAGGCCCCCACGAAAATAACTGGGAGTCACCTTCTCAAATTGGCCCCTGACTTTGGTTTGCCTGCTCCCCCCCCCTCCCCCCACCCCCAGGTTATCGTATTGCCGTACCATACGAGTATACAGCTGATGGATAGCCTTATTGTCCCTATATATTTCCTTGCAGAGGGGACGGGCGCGCGCGCTACACAGGCGACCCCCGGCCGCTCCGCAGTGTTTGTGTTCTACTCGCGGAATTAAACGCTAGTCCTCGTGAAAATTAGTGTCTACGTGTTCATCATCATCAGCTTCACCATTGTGCAACGCCGCAAGTACTGTGAATTGTGTATATCATTCAAAAACTACGTTTCAAGATTTATCTTCGATAGCTGTGTTAATTGCGTCAAGCCGTCTCTAGGAAGTGTAATATTAGAGTTGACAAGGTGCCAATTTAACTCAACAGTGAAACAGTGAAATTGAAGGGCTTGTTATTTAATTCTCTCAAGATTCCTGCGTCAATTCTCCATAACTACTTCTTTTCCGACGCGTATGCGCGCGATGGCAGCGCGGAGGACTTCACCCTTCCGGCTCCCCCTGCCCGTTGCCATGCATACCGGGGCAGCCGGAGGGAGACCCGCTGAACCAGGGGACGTCGCCCGTCTAATGTCAACAATGCGGGCGACGGGGCAGTGACGGGGGCCCGCTCCTGCCGGCCCGCACACCGCGGGTGTCGCGGCGGGCGGAGGGTCCGCCGAGCCAAGGCGAGAGGAAGCGGCGAACAGCAAACCGCTCCGGACGTTGGGGTAACACCACCCCGCCGTGTAGGGCGTCCACAACACCGAATACAGACAACCCTCTCCAGCACGCTGGGGCGTTGCCCTCCCGTGTAGGACGCCACACCTCACCACAGCGCAGCAGAACGCTCGCTCAGCCGCCACGGCTGAGCGAGCGCGAGACGAAGCTCCGTAGCCGAGCCGCAGCACAGCGGGCCGAATGTACGACATCAGAGCGACTGCAAATCGCACACCTAAATGTGCAGTCTCTCGTGCCGGCCCATAAGATGGACGAGTTCGTCTTTTGCTGCGCCAGCACGAACTGGAAATACTCTGTTTAACCGAGACCTGGCTAACAGACAACATCAACAACAACATCCTGTTGTTCCCGGGATACACCGTGCACCGGAAAGACCGCACGATTCCGCGCCGTGCCGGACGACGGGCCCGAGGAGGCGGGATAGCGATGCTGCTGAAAGATAGCATCGTAGCAACTGAACTGCCCGTCTTGACACCACCGGACAGCAGAGTGGAGTCGCTGTGGATGGACGTCAGCTCTAAAGGTCGAAGGCTACGATCGGAACTGTATACAGACCCCCCGACGGAAAAATCTCCACTGACGTTGACGTCATCAGAGGTCAGCTGGAAGACAGGATGGCACGCAACAAACCCATGTTCCTCCTGGGCGATGTCAATATCGATGTTGGTCGGGACGACAAACCAGGGGTGTCAGAGTATAAACGAATGTTACTCGACCTCGGTCTGTATCAGCTCATCGATACTCCAACTCGGCGGGGCAAACACAGACACAACTATTGACCACATCATCACCCGCGAGGAAGATCTGCAGAGGTATGCGGCAGTGGTTCAGTACATGTGAGTGACCACGACATGGTGACTGTGGAGGCGCCTCTGCCGCGAGCCAGACGAAAACCCCGCACGGCCAAGGTCAGGTCGACCCGGAACGTGAACTATGATCACCTGCGGCTCGACCTGCTCATGACTGAATGGTAGCCGGTGTACCGAGCGGAATATCCGGACACCAAGGTATGAGGCGTTCCTCGCCATCTGGAACCACTATATAGACAGACACTGCCCGCTAAAGACGGTTAGCTTCCGTCACCAGAACTGTCCGTGGCTGACAGCCAGCGGCGAGCTGAGAGAGATGCAGAGTGAGCGGGACGCAGCTCGACGCGCGCGCGACCTGCAGCGGGATGAGAACACCGAGCGAGAATATCGTCGGCTGCGAAACGACTTCAAGCGCCGGATCGCTCATGCTCGCATCGACTTCTTTACATCACCCTCCGGTTCATCAAACAACAAGAAGATGTGGGACAATATGCGGAAGTACGCGTACAGCTCGTCGGCTGCCGTGTCGTCCCAACCGAGCAGCTCGCTAAACTCTGACGAGTGCAATGAATACTTCGCCGGCGTCGGCCGTCGCATAGCTGACGAAATGAGTGGGCGTTCGTGCGAGCCAGTGTATCCGCGTCCACCGAGAGTGTGCAGCTCCGCGTTCCCTGCACACTCTCCGGTGGACGCTGCCGGAGCTCAGTGCCGCTCTGCGCAAACTGAGCAACTCGCGGGCAGCCGGTAGTGACGGCATCACGGTGCAGCTGCTGCGTCAGTGTTTTGAGGTGATCGGTCCAACAGTGCTGCATATCATCAATCATTCTCTCGTGTCTGGCATTGTTCCTGCGGTATGGAAACATGCCACAGTGGTTCCAATTCACAAATCTGGAGATGTGTCTGTACCAGCCAATTTTAGACCTGTTTGTGTACTGAATGTTATCGCCAAGCTCGCGGAGAAGGAAGTGAGCCTACAGATTTTAAACTATTTGACGCGCAACTCTATCCTGTCACCTACTCAGTTTGCCTATCGTCCAGCCCACTCGACGGAGGACGCCGTGCTCGACATCGTCAGTCACATCGGTGGCAACACGGACAGAGGTCTGGTGACGTCAATTACGTCACTAGACCTGTCAAAAGCCTGTCCTGACCTGTCAATTGCGTAGAGCGCGGAGCCCTTCTTTCGAAGCTGGGATGGTATGGGATATCATCTCACTGGATAGAGGACTATTTTGCAGGTAGAACGCAGACTGTCAAGGGGAACAACATCTTTGGAGGTACATTTTGGAGTCGTTCAAGGCGGGACACTGGGACCAATCATGTTCAGCCTTTTTATGAATGACCTAGCCAGTCACGTAAAATTCGGTAAAGTCACCAGTTACGCAGATGACAGCCAAATACTGCACAGTTCAAAGCCGGACTCTACTGATGAGCTGCGGCACGTCATAGAGACAGATTTGAAGGAAATTTCCAGCTGGTTCAGTGGAAACGGTCTTAAAGTAAATGCAGCGAAAACAAGTTTTATGATTGCTGGTACTCCAAAAAGCACCGATCGAGCCGCCAGCCAAACGGTTCAATTCGACGGTGTTCAGTTGCATCACTCAAACAAAATCAAAATTATTGGAGTGACAATCGACCAGCACCTCAATTTCGAAAGTCAAACAGGTAGCGTAGCACAAAGATGTAACTACACCATAGCAAGCATTAGAAAGCTTAACTTTCCGAAAGAGACTTCCAAAAAATTGATACATGCCCTCGTCTTTCCGCTTGTAACTTACTGCCTCCCGGCTTGGGCTCCTAGCACTCAAACACAGCGGAAACGGATCCAAAAAGTTTTAAATTTTGCTGTACGAACAGCCACTGGCTTACGAAAGTATGACCACGTTTCTCGATCCAGGAGAGACCTAGGATGGATGTCATTTGACGAAATGATCGCGATGCGCGACGCGCAGCGCATTCACTGCATAATGTGGAACGATGAGAGCTCGCAACAAATCAAATCTCTGATCGAGACACGAGCACAGGTGTCGGAGAGGCAAACTCGCTCCACCGTGAACGAGTCTGTCCTACAGATTCCCAGATGCCGACTCCAGGCCACAAAGATGATGTTCCCCCACCGAGCCGTGACGACGTGGAATGGCCTGCCTCGTGACTTGCGAAGTGGTAGCATAACAGCGCTCAAGAAGGCGACAGCATGGCTTGGTGGCAATGAGAAATGCTTTATATCTTCTACTTAGTTTACCAGCATGCTGTTTAGAACAATCGTCAGTTAGAATTGTTAGAACTTAGCACCTGTCAGAACTTTACAGGCTGGTTAGTGCACATGTGAGGTGTCATTCCTTCTAGAAGTGGAACTATGTGTTGTGTGTGTACCAGCGGGTGTGGAAGAGCCATTTATGGAACACCTAAGAACAGCAATACAATTGTCATGTTCTAACCTCTTATGGATCGGTAGTCAGATTACCGTTAAGCTACTCTGTAATTAATGCGTCATATTGATTTAACTCGCCGATGACTGGCGTCTCAGCCAGACTGGTTATTGATTCAACTTTTTGTTTTGTTGGAACGATTCAATCGTGATTCATTTTGGAATTTGAATGATTCAATCACCGTTCGATTCATGGATAACATTTTGATGATTGATTCTTTCCGATTCAAAGTTTTTTTTAATCGATTAACGTTTGCTTCAACATCTAAATATATATATGACGAATTTATGTCAAATCAATAAAAACGGAAACATACCTATATATAATCATGGAATAATTGTTACAGCAATAATATTTCAGTATAAATTAATGTAGCCACTGGGACTGCATTGTATTTGCACAATGTACCATGTGCACTTGAATCGTTAAGAATCGTTAAGTCTTTTGATTCAATTAGCCTCGATTCCATGCGGGTTTTGATTCAATCACGATTCATGAATCAACAAATCTGGTGGTGAATCGGTTTTGTTTTTATTCAAGGAATTTGCATTGAACTATTTCAATCGATTCAATCAGAGTCGAATCAATAACCAGTCTGGGACTATCAGCCGAAAGTTGTTGACTACGAGGCAAATATTGCTCCTCAGTCGAGACGCGTATACCGTTTGTCACAAACGTTGTGAAAATCCAAGAAAATAGTTTTGCACCAAAAGTAGTTTGCTATTTTTACGTTATTTGAGTATGGAAAATCCCAAACTTTTACGGTACATTTTAACCCTCGCCCTACAGGAGCTTTTTTCACCTTCGCCCTACCGGGGACGGGGCTGAAAGGCCCCCCTGTTAACTTCTAAACCAAGCATATTAGAGCAATGCAGTAAGAACCAGCATGTTGACTGTCATTAGGGGAATCTAACAGTATGCGATTTTTAGGTTTCAGGTCAACAGGTGACCTTCCAGGTCAAGTGAATGACCTCTGATTTACCACGTCCAGAACAACGATTTTGCTCTTCAGAAAACCTCAAAATTAGAAATTGATAAATGTAAATAAAAATATATATATATATATATATATATATATATATATATATATATATATATATATATA
>JAXIVJ010013395.1:0-2500 GCA_036785665.1 Chirona hameri | reverse complement strand
TATATATGTGTATATATGTGTATATATGTGTATATATGTGTATATATGTGTATATATGTGTATATATGTGTATATATGTGTATATATGTGTATATATGTGTATATATGTGTATATATGTGTATATATGTGTATATATGTGTATATATGTGTATATATGTGTATATATGTGTATATATGTGTATATATGTGTATATATGTGTATATATGTGTATATATGTGTATATATGTGTATATATGTGTATATATGTGTATATATGTGTATATATGTGTATATATGTGTATATATGTGTATATATGTGTATATATGTGTATATATGTGTATATATGTGTATATATGTGTATATATGTGTATATATGTGTATATATGTGTATATATGTGTATATATGTGTATATATGTGTATATATGTGTATATATGTGTATATATGTGTATATATGTGTATATATGTGTATATATGTGTATATATGTGTATATATGTGTATATATGTGTATATATGTGTATATATGTGTATATATGTGTATATATGTGTATATATGTGTATATATGTGTATATATGTGTATATATGTGTATATATGTGTATATATGTGTATATATGTGTATATATGTGTATATATGTGTATATATGTGTATATATGTGTATATATGTGTATATATGTGTATATATGTGTATATATGTGTATATATGTGTATATATGTGTATATATGTGTATATATGTGTATATATGTGTATATATGTGTATATATGTGTATATATGTGTATATATGTGTATATATGTGTATATATGTGTATATATGTGTATATATGTGTATATATGTGTATATATGTGTATATATGTGTATATATGTGTATATATGTGTATATATGTGTATATATGTGTATATATGTGTATATATGTGTATATATGTGTATATATGTGTATATATGTGTATATATGTGTATATATGTGTATATATGTGTATATATGTGTATATATGTGTATATATGTGTATATATGTGTATATATGTGTATATATGTGTATATATGTGTATATATGTGTATATATGTGTATATATGTGTATATATGTGTATATATGTGTATATATGTGTATATATGTGTATATATGTGTATATATGTGTATATATGTGTATATATGTGTATATATGTGTATATATGTGTATATATGTGTATATATGTGTATATATGTGTATATATGTGTATATATGTGTATATATAGAGATATAGAGATATAGATATAGAGATATAGAGTATAGATATAGTATATATATTGATATATAGATATATAGATATATAGATATAGATATATAGATATATAGATATATAGATATATAGATATATAGATATATAGATATATAGATATATAGATATATAGATATATAGATATATAGATATATAGATATATAGATATATAGATATATAGATATATAGATATATAGATATATAGATATATAGATATATAGATATATAGATATATAGATATATAGAATATATAGATATATAGATATATAGATATATAGATATATAGATATATAGATATATAGATATATAGATATATAGATATATAGATATATAGATATATAGATATATAGATATATAGATATATAGATATATAGATATATAGATATATAGATATATAGATATATAGATATATAGATATATAGATATATAGATATATAGATATATAGATATATAGATATATAGATATATAGATATATAGATATATAGATATATAGATATATAGATATATAGATATATAGATATATAGATATATAGATATATAGATATAGATATATAGATATATAGATATATAGATATATAGATATATAGATATATAGATATATAGATATATAGATAGTATATAGATATATAGATATATAGATATATAGATATATAGATATATAGATATATAGATATATAGATATATAGATATATAGATATATAGAGTTATAGATGTATAGATTATAGATGTATAGATTATAGATTATAGATGATATAGATAGTATAGATGTATAGATGTATAGATGTATAGATGTATAGATGTATAGATAGTATAGATGTATAGATGTATAGATGTATAGATGTATAGATGTATAGATGTATAGATGTATAGATGTATAGATGTATAGATGTATAGATGTATAGATGTATAGATGTATAGATGTATAGATGTATAGATGTATAGATGTATAGATGTATAGATGTATAGATGTATAGATGTATAGATGTATAGATGTATAGATGTATAGATGTATAGATGTATAGATGGTATAGATGTATAGATGTATAGATGTATAGATGTATAGATGTATAGATGTATAGATGTAGTATAGATGTATAGATGTATAGATTGTATAGATGTATAGATGTATAGTGTATAGATGTATAGATGTATAGATGTATAGATGTATAGATGTATAGATGTATAGATGTATAGATGTATAGATGTATAGATGTATAGATGTATAGATGTATAGATGTATAGATGTATAGATGTAGA
>JAXIVJ010013394.1:20000-37320 GCA_036785665.1 Chirona hameri | reverse complement strand
GATGAAACTGCGATGCGTTCCTTGGTATATATCTTGTAATCTCTGTGTTATTTAGGAAACCGATACTGACGAAGACTTAGTGTCGAAACGCGTTTATCGGATTGTATTGTTCCTGTATGATTCAAACCTGTCTCAACTCCAAAAATGTTGTTGCCAAATACTATAACGTCACCCGGGAGTCGTTTCTCCATCATGGGTAAACCTTGTAAGTAAACGCGTGACAAACTAGCTCACATTCACATTCACATTCAGAAACACATTCGCGGACTATTTGGATTTGCATGGGAATTGGAACATAGGTAGAGCATGACCTACTTATTACGCTCAATGGGCAAAATCAACGGCAGCATTCGGTATTAGATTAAAAAAGCGGTTCGTTAGGATGTCATCTATATTTGTATACGTATTTATTATTTTTCTAGACGATCTGTCCAAGGCGGTACTGTATGAAATAATAATAATAATAATAATAACATTTATTTCGCACACACATAGAGTGGTACATAACATAACAATCATTCAGTCATCATACGGTCACTGCGTACATCTGCCTTTCAGCAACTATGCGGTTGAGCAAAGCACTAAACATATTCCGTACGGCAGCTTTTCCTGTTGATGCTAGGTCTAGATGCATGATAGCATAGTCCTGTCTTAGCTGATAATGGTTGGCAGCAAGGAGGTCATTACCCCCATTGGCATTGAGTGCACACGTGACAATGCGATTCTCGCTACAATGGAGCCTTTTCCAAAAGCATAGCTGCCTGCTTGCAACCAGCATGTGACAGGGCAGCATATTTACATCATGGCATAATTCATGATTTCTTACCCAACGAGGTAACTGAAGCAGTTTCTTTATACAAGAATGATATGCCACACATAATTGTCTAAAAGCTCGTTTCTCTCCTGCAGCATTCCAGAGCTCGCAGCCATACATATGCATACAGTGAGCTCTAAAAAGTTGCAGGAGTACTGGTCTATCAGCATATCCTAATTTCGCACACAGCATATTTACACTATAATACATGGAACGCTTCACTCGTCTCATGTCAGCAACATCCCTCATGTCACAGCGCACTACATGGCCCAGATATTTAAATTCCTTGACCCAGGCGAGTTGGTGGCCATTCAACAGAATGCAGGGTACACTCGAGTTAATGAGATGGGTGGGAGAGTAAGGACGTTGCGGATGAAAATACATGCAAACAGTTTTCTTCACATTGAAAACAATATCTCGCTTAAGAGCAAAAGATTCACATAAATGTACAAGCTGCTGAAGGCCAACTCTCGTAGGAGACAATAATACAAGGTCGTCTGCATAGGCTATGATATTTACAGCAGTTTGCCCTATATGACACCCAGTCTTTGATTTTTTGTATCACATGCAACAGTTCATCAATATATACACTAAACAACATTGGCGACAAGTTGCTACCATGGCGCACACCATTCTGGACAGAAAATGGGACGGACACAGAGTTTGACCATTTGACAGTCATTTGTTGTGCTCGGTACCACATCAGGAGGAGCTGAAGGTAAGACTGAGGTACCCCTCTTGCTGCAAGAATTTCGAAGAGTTTCGAGTGACACACCCGATCAAATGCTTTGCTCGCATCCAAGAAGCACGCATACACTGGGCTACCCTGACTTGTGTAGTGGTTTACAGTTTCTTTGAGGGCAAATGTGGCATGTGTGGTGGACAAGTTGGACTTGAACCCAAACTGAGCGTCATTGGTATGCAGGAACTGCCCGATCCTTTCCACAAGAATCAACTCTAAAACTTTGGACAAGCTAGTGGAGAGAGCTATTGCCCTATAGTTTGAAACCTCATCTAACATGTCACTCTTATCCTTCACAAGGGAAACTAAAATTGAATGAATGAAGCTCTCTGGCAGGGTTGTATGATTCATCATAGAGTCAAACAGCACAGCTATACAAGTGACTGCCTCCGGTTGAAGATGCAACAAGTGATCAGAGGCTATGAGATCCCCGCCAGGTGCCTTCCCACTTTTGAGTTTTCCAATAGCCCTGAGTGCATCCTCAGTAGTGATTGGAGGAATGTGTGCAGCTGGAGCCTGCCGCAGCCCCCCCCCCCCCCCCCCCCCCCCCCCCCCCCCCCCCCCCCCCCCACCCCCCCCCAGGGGAATTAGCCAAGGGAAATGTGTCACATTATTATTTTAAAGAGAAATCAGGACGATGAAACTGCGATGCGTTCCTTGGTATATATCTTGTAATCTCTGTGCAGAGGCGTCGCTACCTTCTAAAAAGTGGGGGGTCCACTGCCAAGGGGCGCCATACCCAGAAGATTTTTTTTTTCATGGGATTTGCGCCCTGCCTAGAGGGGCGCAAATCCCATGAACTTCCTAGATTTCACTTGCTTAATTTTCCGGCCCATCTTTCACGTAAAAAGAGCAATTGAACTTACTACCAATCCTTCCATATTGGAATGATGGGTTTTATGCCAGAAAAAAAGGTTTTCAAATCGTCGCGAAACAGCGTTATTGCTGATGGGAAGACATTTGCAATGCCTGGTTAATGGTGGTGAAACATGCATCGACGAATTATAATTACATATAGACGAATTATATCGACGAATCAAGACATAAATGTCGAATATAAATGTCGACGTTACGCAGCGGGCAATTAATTTTTTTTTGTTGGTTTTAAATCGAAAAAATACAGCTTTGACAACTTCAAACATACACCCGCGCAGCGGCACGCTCATGCAAGGACTGCGTGTTGCACATCAACATGGGACATATTCCTGACTAATGAGCGACTAGTTTAATTAACCCGCGCCCCGCTGGGGGGGGGGGGGGGGTAAATTGTATCTCCCTCCCCCTCCCGGATTTGCTCAATAACTTGAAAACTATGAGTAGAAAATCACGTTTTGATGCAAAACAAAAACGTCAAAAGAACGGAAATGACATTCTCTTAAAAATAGCTATCTCGGATTTGCGAAATTTTGGGGTTTTAACCCCCCAATTTTTTTCCCACAATTTTTATTTTAAGATATTCAACAAACCGGAATATATGTTAGTGACCCAACTATGGACGATACCCGTACCAAATTTCAGCGTAATATCTGTATTTTTGACAAAATTATGGCTCCTTAAGCATAAGTAATTCATGACGTCATTTTTCAAGTTACATTTTTCGGCTTTTATTGACCAGATACAGACAAATAAATACCACCGCTGTATTTCTGAGAAAAAGCTGGTCTAGAAACATGCCTTTTGTATTGATATTAATCAATTTCAAATTCTGTCCTTGTTGTGACCTGACCTTGACCTGAGGGCCATTATATGGGGTCAGGTTGGGAAAATGACAGCTCCTATCGAAATATACGTGTAAAATAACCCATACAACCTGTGTCGCATGGCTTTCGTAGACCTGTGACATTTTGTGACCTGACATTGACCTTAACCTTTGCTTACAAGTTCATTTTTGCTTATACGGGAGATGCATTATACCTTTGAGAGCACCTTGCGCGATAATAGTTGCAATCTAAGGCTTTGAATGTAAAGTATGGCTCAAAAACTCAAATTCCTCAATTTTGACCTTTGACCTGATCTGACCTGACATGTGACCTTTAAAAAAAAGAATTTCGGGTATGTAATATATTATTATCCTTGAGAGCTTTTGAACGCCGCCTTGTGCGTCCCGCTGCGGTCATTGGTTCTGAAGATACGAGGGGGGGGGGAATGTATCCCCCCAGCTGGGCGCGTTCGGCTGTCGACCCCAGCGGGGCGCGGGCTAACCCGCCATTGACTGGGGGGGGGGGGGGGGGCGTTTCCTGATGAATTTTCGTAACAGCTCGAAGACCAATAGTGCTATCAACGTGAAACTTCGGGTACCTTCTTATAAATCACGTTTACGTCTTCTGTGAAAAAATAAAGCAATTTCGTCGAAAAATTTCGAGTTATAGCGAATTTAGTGGCGTCACTACATACGAGTTTTACACCAAAATCAGCTAAAATGTAACAGACCGTACAAATGCCATATTTGAAGAAAAATGCAAACCAAAAACGTCAAAAGATAGCAAATGGCATGGGCTACAACATGGCGATCTCGGATTTCTGACAATTCTGATTTTCGACACCCAAAAATTCAAAAAAAGTTTTTTTTTTTGGGGGGGGGGGGGGGGGAATGCCCAGAAAATCAATTTTTTCAAAGATATTTTATTTTATAAAAAAAAAACTGAATACATGTCAGAGAACCACATATGGAAAACTATCATGCCAAATTTCAGAATGATATCACATTTTTGACTGACTTATGGCATCTAAAGTATGGGTATCTCATGACGTCATATGATCATTTTTTTTTTGCTCTTATTGACCAGATACAGACAAATAAACTATACCACTGTATTTCTGAGACAAAACTGGTCTAGAAACATGCCTTTTGTATTTAGATTTATCAATTCAAATTTTTGACCTTCATTGACCTGAACTTGACCTGGACTTGACCTGAACTTGAAATTAGCTTCACGTAAATGAAGCCAGGTGGTAAAATGACTATCGCTATCGAATTCTACGTGGAAAATAACCTATAAAACATGTGTTGCTTGACTTTCGTATATATTTTGAGCATAGTGACCTTTTGTGACCTGACCTTGATCTTGGCCAACAATCTCACTTTAGCTCATGCAGGATGTGTATCATACCTTTGGCAGCACTTTGGGTGATCATGGTCGTAAGCGAAGGCTTTGGATGGAAAATATGGCCCATAAACTCCAATACGGCGATTTTGACCTTTGACCTGACCGTGACCTGACATTTGACCTCACTTTGAAATTTTAGAGCATGATTTGGATTTATCTCATTGAGCGCTTTCGAATGCCGACTTGCGTGTCCCGCTGCAATCATTGGTTCGGAAGATAACCAGGGGGCGTTTAACGCCCCCCCCCCCCCCCCCTCCCCCAGTCAATGGCGTTCGGCTGAGACCCCAGTCAATGCCGGGTTAAAGGAAATAGTTCACCTTCAACATTAGTTTTAAACTGAGATAGCTATTTTGTAGCCCATGTTGGGAAACCCCTATCTGCAAGTTTCCTTGACTGAATAAGACTCTCCAGCCGAAGATATTTGACTTTTTGGCGAAGGAATTCGGCGCATATATGATATACCGTACCGTCTGAAAGTGCCAGCACTGCCATGGAGCATGTGCAGACCAATAACGCACACCATAACATTAATGATTTACGACCTTCTGTCCTGAATTGGCGCGATGTAGGACCATTTGTGAAAATAAAAAAAGAAACTGTATTCAAAAATATAATAAAATCGTGTTCTGAAAAAAATCCGGAGGTGAACTATTTCCTTTAACGGATCATATCGACTACCACTCGATGCATTTCACTCCACATATTCACAGCACTGAAGGTATGGGTAGTAAACAAAATTCATAATGAAGAAAATAATTAAAGGGAAGGTTTAGGTACCAGAAATTAAAGGAAATAATTAAAGGAATCAAGGAAGGAAAGGAGACATCAGCCAATCACTTGCAAACGGTAAATCGCACAGACATAAGAATGGTACCGATCGCCTCGGTGCATCATGACAGGTACAGTGGTGAATAATCAAAGCTGCCCAGGCGCACAACCAGAAAACACATTTCGGGAGGGGGGACCCAGCTGTTGGGATCGTCATCTCCAGTCCAAAAGTGGCCTCATTTCCGACACCAAGGGGTGCACGACTTGAGGGGCGACACCTACACTCGCAGGGGCGACCCCCCCCCCCCCCCCGCCAGGCATGCAGGGTCGCCGACTGGACAGTCACAACACATTATGCCGCCCCCGGAAGGTATCTCGTCTCCCTTGTAAGACATCTTGCCGCCCTCGAAAGGCACCATCCTGTCCTTAGAAGTTGGAAGGTATCTTGCCGCCCCCAGAGCACATTATGCCGCCCTCAGAAGACGTCTTGCCGCCCTCGGAAGGCATCGGAAGTCATCTTGCCGCCCTCGGAAGGCATCATGCCGCCCTCGGAAGACATCTTGCCGCCCTCGGAAAGCAATTTGCCGCCCTCAGGGCGCATTATGCCGCCCTTGGAAGGCATCGTGCCGCCTTCGGAAGACATCTTGCCGCCCTCAGAGCGCATTATATCGCCCTCAGAAGACGTCTTGCCGCCCTCGGAAGGCATTCTGCCGCCATCAGAGTGCATTATGCCGCCCTTGAAAGGTACCATGCCGCCCTCGGAACATGTTGTCGCCTTCAGAGCACATTGTGCCGCCCTCAGAGCGCATTATGCCGCCCTTGGAAGGCATTTTGCCACCATCAAAACGTATTATGCCGCCCTTAGAAGACACCATGACACCCTCGGAAGACATCTTGCCGCCCTAGGAAGGCATCTTGCCGCCCTCAGAGCGCTTTATGCCGCCCTCGGAAGGCATCTTGCCGCCATCGCACCTGTTATGAAGGGGGCGCCATATTTTGGAAGAGGGACGCACATGAGCTTGGGCCCTCATTGGCATAGGGGCGCACACATATGCTGGCGGCAGTGGCGTGCGAAGAAATTCACAAAGGACCAGGTCATTGCCTTGGGGGTGCCACCCGATCGACATGGGCACCACCAATATTGACGAAAATTTTGCAAGCCTCTCCTTCCGCACCGTGCGGAAGGAGCCCCCCCCCCCCCCGTCACTAGCCGGAGGGGGCGGTCACTGACCAGGGGCGCCGTCACGGGCCGGAGAGGGGCAGTCACTAGTCGGAGGGGTGCCGTCACTCGCCGGAGGGGCGCGGTCACTGGCGGGAGAGGCGCCGTCACTGTCCGGTGGGGCGCCGTCACTGGTCGGAAGGGTGCCGTCACTCGCCGGAGGGGTGCGGTCGCTGACCGGAGGGGCGCCGTCACTGGCCGGAGGGGCGCCGTTACTGGCTGGAGGGGCGCCGTCACTGGCCGGAGGAGCGCCGTCACGGGCAGGAGAGGGGCAGTCACTAGTCGGAGGAGCGCCGTCACTGTCCGAAGGGGTGCCGTCACTGGTCGGAGGGGCGCCGTCGCTGACCGGAGGGGCGCCGTCACTGGCCGGAGGGGCACCGTCACTCGCCGGAGGGGCATGATCACTGGCCGGAAGGGCGGCAGCTTTGCATGGGCGCCTCGGGTTCAAAGGATCAGGTCATGCCCTGAATCACCGTATACTCGGTACACCACTGGCTGGCGGGCATTTTTAGTGTCTTTTTTAGTTTTTCCTTGGTTTTATTTTTTGGGAGTTTTGTTTGTTTGTTTTAGAGGGCGCCTCCGGCGCCCTCTCAAAACCCAGAACAGACCCTCTTTTTGAGGAGGCGCCTTCGGCGCCCGCTCAAAAGTGTGTGTGTGTGTGTGGGGGGGGGGGGGGGGGGGGTCCGGGACACCCGGACCCCCGGTAGCGACGCCCCTGTCTGTGTTATTTTAGGAAACCGATGCTGACGGAAGACTTAGTGTCGAAACGCGTTTATCGGATTGTGTTGTTCTTGTATGATTCAAAGTCGTTTATGGCGCGGCGATTCTCATCAATTATCGCCCTGTTTCAAATCAGATGCTGTGCTGTTGTCAGCCGAGATTAGAGAGCCTGATTCGCTGGAAGATCGATGACGTACAACTACGTTATACCAGGTGACGTCATCCTGCTGACAAGTGCCAGCTCTGCTGCTGCGAGGAAGCAGGTGCAGGACATGTGCGTCAAGTTAGCGTTGTATTCGTATTCGTTTTCAGCGTCGAGTTCCGATTTTCCCCAAACTTAGCAAATGGGTAGATCTCATCGAGTTATGCCCGGAAATGGCATCTGTTTTGACCTAGGACGAAAGGTTTGACCTCCAGAAGTTATTGAAATGTCATCGTACGGGGTACCCTCTAATTGTTTCGTTTACAATCCGATTTAATCGCAAAGAGGCTCAAACGAATTGCCGGCACCCTAGCTTGCGTCATAAAAAACAAACATCACCTAGAGGTCAACGGTCAAGGTCACGGGAACGAATACGAGATTTTAAGCTTCGGTACCAGCTTGTGTACCCTCTAGTTGTTTCGTTTACCGTACGATTTTCTCGCAATGGGCCAAAAGGGACTCGCAGGCACCCCAGCTTACGTCAGGAAAACAAAAAATCACCTAGAGGTCAAAGGTCAAAGTCACGGGGACGAATACGAGATTTTAAGCTTCGGTACCAGCTTGTGTACCCTCTAGTTTTTTTTTCGTTTACCGTCCGATTTACTCGCAATGGCCAAAAAGGGACTCGCCGGCACCCCATCTTGCGTCAGGAAAAACAAAACATCACCTAGAGATCAAAGGTCAAGGTCACGGGGACGAATGCGGTATTTTAAGCTTCGGTACCAGCTTATGTAACCTCTAGTTTTTTTCGTTTACCGTCCGATTGGCTCGCAATGGGAAAATAGGGACTCACCGGCACTTCAGCTTGCGTCAGGAAAAACAAAACATCACCTAGAGGTTAACGGTCAAGGTCACGGGGACGAATACGAGATTTTAAGCTTCGGTACCAGATTGTGTACCGTCTACTTTTTTTTCGTTTACCGTCCGATTTGCTCGCAATGGAAAAAAATTGACTCGCCGGCACCCCAGCTTGCGTCAGGAAAAGCAAAACATCACCTAGAGGTCAAAGGTCAAGGTCACGGGACGAATACGATATTTTAAGCTTCGGTACCAGCTTGTGTACCCGTTTACCGTCCGATTTGCTGGCAATGAGAAAAAAAGGCTCGCCGGTACCCCAGCTTGCGTCAGGAAAAACAAAACATCACCTAGAGGTTAAACGTCAAGGTCAAGGGGACGAATACGATATTTTAGATCGACAGATAGACAGATAGACAGATAGACAGATAGACAGATAGGTAGATAGGTAGATAGGTAGATAGGTAGATAGGTAGATAGGTAGATAGGTAGATAGGTAGATAGGCAGATAGGTAGATAGGTGGATAGGTGGATAGACAGATAGACAGATAGACAGATAGACAGATAGACAGATAGACAGATAGACAGATAGACAGATAGACAGATAGACAGATAGACAGATAGACAGATAGACAGATAGACAGATAGACAGATAGACGGATAGACAGATAGACAGATAGACAGATAGACAGATAGACAGATAGACAGATAGACAGATAGACAGATAGACAGATAGACAGATAGACAGATAGACAGATAGACAGATAGACAGATAGACAGATAGACAGATAGACAGATAGACAGATAGACAGATAGCCAGATAGCCAGATAGCCAGATAGCCAGATAGCCAGATAGCCAGATAGCCAGATAGCCAGATAGCCAGATAGCCAGATAGCCAGATAGCCAGATAGCCAGATAGCCAGATAGCCAGATAGCCAGATAGCCAGATAGCCAGATAGCCAGATAGCCAGATAGCCAGATAGCCAGATAGCCAGATAGCCAGATAGCCAGATAGCCAGATAGCCAGATAGCCAGATAGCCAGATAGCCATATAACCAGATAGCCAGATAGCCAGATAGCCAGATAGCCAGATAGCCAGATAGCCAGATAGCCAGATAGCCAGATAGCCAGATAGCCAGATAGACCACCGATCGACCGATCGACCGATCGACCGATCGACCGATCGACCGATAGACCGATAGACCACCGATCGACCGATCGACCGATCGACCGATCGACCGATCGACCGATAGACCGATAGACCGATAGACCGATAGACCGATAGACCGATAGACCGATAGACCGATAGACCGTTAGACCGTTAGACCGTTAGACCGATAGACCGATAGACCGGTAGACCGGTAGACCGGTAGACCGGTAGACCGGTAGACCGGTAGACCGGTAGACCGGTAGACCGGTAGACCGGTAGACCGGTAGACCGGTAGACCGGTAGACCGGTAGACAGGTACCGGCAGACAGGCAGACAGGCAGACAGGCAGACAGGCAGACAGATTGACAGATTGACAGATTGACAGATTAACAGATTGACAGATTGACAGATTGACAGATTGACAGATTGACAGATTGACAGATTGGCAGATTGACAGATTGACAGATTGACAGATCGACAGATCGACAGATCGACAGATAGACAGATAGACAGATAGACAGATAGACAGATAGACAGATAGACAGATAGACAGATAGATAGGTAGACGAAACGGCTGGCCGAGTGCCAGCCCGTTCGGGGCCGGCAGAGTGACCGCTCGCTGGTGATAGTGGGTCGTGCGAGTGACTGGGAAGTGAAATCAAGCCAAAACTCAAGTGGGTGAGAGAAGCGGACATGAGTACCATAACAGAAGAATCTCTGAAGCGAGTTCTGCTGGCCTGTTTCAGCGATAATGACGTTCGCAAATCTCTACGAGATATATTTAAGGAAGAGCTCGAATCTCGTGACAAGCAAATCAAGGAGCTAAAGGAGCAAGTTTGTGAGCAGCAAAAAACCATCGAAGCTCAAACTGAGGCGATCGACGATATCGAGCAGTATTCGAGACGGAACTGCCTGAACTTTAACGGAGTGGCAGAAACGGCGAACGAGAAACCACTACGTCTGGCCATCGACCTGGCCAGGACTCTGGGAGTCCAGCTGCAGTCCGGTGACATCGACCGAACTCATCGAGTCGGCAGACCTCAGGCTGCCCAGGGTGGCTCCAGCCGCGTCCGACCGCTGATCGTCAAGTTCGTATCGTCCACGAAACGAGAGGAGGTCTGGCGCGCTCGGAAACAGTTCAGGACGGCTCTCCCGCCCAGGCAATCCTGCCTGACCCCGGACTCAATCACGAGGGCATACGTTGCCGAAAACCTAACCAGACGCAACCAGAAGGTTATGTACGCCGCTCGCCAGCTCCGAAGGGAGAACAAGATCTGGGCGGCCTGGAGCGACGACTGCGTCATGAAAATCAAAACAAGCGAGGGAGGCGCAACCAGACTTGTTAACGATTCAATGTGAATCGACTACTTTTTATTGAATCATTCTTATTTCAAATGAATGACTCATGAATCGATTCACCTCATGAGCAAACCTGTTGTGAGTCACTGATTGAATCATTCATACAGATAAAATAGGCTGATTGAATCATTCATTGCTCAAAGAATCATTCTTTTTTGGTCGAACAACATAAACTGTCCACAAAATATGCCAGCGGCCCAGCATTCATCTGTGCCCCGTGGACAAACCAGGCACTTAATGGCCAATTATATGAGCTCTGTGTCCTGAGCTGTAGCCTGCAATTCATCTATGAGTAAAGAAAGCGAGGCTTTGTGTGCACAAAGCAGTGGGCACAAAGCCACTGTTCAATCAGCCCTAACTAGGTGAATACCTTGGAACTGGTAGGGTTAGGGGTAGGTACCTAAATACTTAGCAAAGGTAACTAACTCATACTTCGGTTCATAAACCATACAGTACACGCACACCTTTTTCACACGAAAAATTATCAAAAGGTACCAACGTTTTCCTAATTTCTAGGCTATACCATATCAAAAACTAAATCATAAACAAACATTTTCATGACCTCCGCATGTCCCAAATATCACTGTCGCATCGGCGCCGCTTTATTCCACATCATGCTTTATAAAAAATAATACCTAATGCAAAATCAAAATAAATGTTCTATTCGCTTAAAAAAGTGAAACGTAAAGTGATTAATGCTTTTGGAACTTGGAATTTACAATTATAATAAATATTATAAATATCATTTTATAATCAAAATAAACAACACGCGTGTCCAATTGGCTCGCATTCACATTCGGAAATACATTCGCGGACTATTTGGATTGGCTTCAAAATTGATACACATATAGATCACGACCTAGTGATCATTCTGGTAAAATCTTAGAGTCGCACATTTAAAATCAAAGGAGTTAGAGCAGGTCAGATAGGTTTAAGGTCAAACAGCGGACTATTCCGATTTGCATGCAAATTAGCACGCTGGTAGAACATAACCTCCTTATCACGCTCATACAATATTAGAGTCGCACATTCAAAATCAAAGGAGTTAGACAAAGGAGTCGACACTTCCCTTTAATGTTGAGTGATTGAATCAAGTTTGAATCATTCATTATGGTAATGTTGAGTGATGGAATCATGATTGAATCATTCATTATGGTAATGTTGAGTGATTGAATCATGATTTAATCATTCATTATGGTCCGTGAATCACTGTGAATCGACTCATGACAAATATGAATCATTGACAAGTCTGGGCGCAACCCAGAAAATCAAGACAGAAGCTGATCTTCACCGGATCGTCGAGGCGGCCGAGGCGCCTCGCCGCCCTGCGACCGTGATGCCGGCTCCGGTACCTGATCGCGAGCCGGACTCGGCGGGTGCCGCTGGTGACGCGACCTCGTACGCCGCCGTCGCGGCAGCCGGTGACCAGATCAAGAGGTAAAATGTGCACAACGAAGGTAAACTCGATATGGCAGCACCAGGAGTCATTTGTTTACATCAGCGGGCGTGGCGTTTGGGGTGGTCTGCGGCAGTTTCCGATTTTGTTGTGACCTTAGTTGTGGTATATGTACGACTGTATAGATGTGTATTGCCTCGATCTTGGCCCGTGTTGTTTTCGCTCGTTTGGGTGGAGTGTGTCCATTTTAAGAGTTCTCATTCTGATAAGCATTATTCAAGAGGTTGAGTTGTGTTTCTGAGAAGAGATGGGATGATAAGTTATTATTTGCACCCCGCCAAGTGTTCATAAATGTATTACTGCTATAATTCAGGGGCGTCGACACGCGACAAAAACTGGTGCGACTTTTTGCTCGGGGGGGGGGGGGCGGCACCTAGCATGGGGGTGGCACCTGGCAAAGGGTGCATACACGCTCAAATTTGTATCTTTCCAGGTTTTTGTCAAACGAAATTTCGATACCCTACCTGATCGTAAACAGCCGATCGTATCTTATCTTTTCTTCGTTAACATTTCGGTACGTAGGGTTTGCGTGACCGTAAGTTTAACTAGTCCGTCCAGCTCCAACTCCAAAGTAGGTATAATAAATCTTTTGGGGCATTCGTCCATTAAATTAGGTGCATTGTCGTCGCTGCCGCTGAATGAAGGTCATCCTGGCAATATGTTAAATCAAGCGCTGAAGGGAGTCAACTGCCAGATACATGTCAGTTGTCAGTTGCCAGATACATTTTTTAGGTTTTCAGCGAAGCGCTTTGCCAACTGGGCTCATGAGTGGTCTGTGACGGGCTGTTCTGCAAACATTATTACGGTTTTAGAGCAGCCGTTCGCCGTTGTGTCTATTTATAACTAATTATTTGCCTGTTGGATTGGATCTCGGTACAGTTTTTCCTAGAGATTCGTGCTTAAAATGCATGCCAATCTTATATTGTCACTTATAGATCACTGCCACGCCGAACTACCGCCGTCTGACTTGTGAGTGAATCCTCTCCGAATACCTGAACGAACGCTGCTCCTTGAGGAACACCGTTCCAGGACTCCCGCTCTTCGGAACATTTCACCCTAGTGCTTTTTAGCCATCACCGAACACTCTCCTCCAAGTATCGTCCTCTGCCACGAACGCCTTCACCACCCTCTCCACGTCGACCTGGTCCAGCAGCGACTGATGGATGTGGCAGACAAGGAGATCTGAGAGACGCCTCTCACCCATGCTGTTCCGCAGCCACGTCTTCAATTTGCGAAGTTTGCTGAAGATCCGTTCAGCCTCAGCCGATGACACGGGGACGCACCGTAATATGTCCAACAGCTTAGCTGTTTCGGCATAAGGTTCTTCAGGATAGGGGGCGAGACGGCCACATGCTGCCCCGGTCCTGCTGAGGGGTGAGACGGCCGTACGCTGCCCCGGTCCGGCTGATGGTCGAGACGGCCGTTCGCTGCCCCGGTCCGGCTAAGGGGTGAGACGGCCGTGCCCTCCCTTAGTCCCGGTCCGGCTGAGGGAGGAGACGGGCATACGCTGCCCTGGTCTGGCTGAGGGGCGAGTCGGACATACGCTGCCCCGGCCCGGCTGAGGGGTTAGACGGCGGTACGCTGTTCTGGTCTGGCTGAGGGGTGAGAAGGCATTTTGTATGTGGATTTTCATGTTATAAAGGTAGGCATGTACTTGTTAGCGGCGGGAAATTTTTACGGTTTTGCCTGATAAAACCCAGAAATTTAAAGCCTTGTTGAGGATAATAAGCTAAAAATGATATTCATTCAATTCAGCGTTACGACGAACCGATGACGATTACTATGGCTTCGTTATGACGATGACTACCGATGTGACGCCGCGAAGCGGCGTGAAAATTTAAATTTTAGGTCCTGGAAAACGAAATGTTAATATTGGAACTAGACCGTGAGGTGAGATGGCTTGGGGAGATGGTCCTGGCCTGTTTCCACTATTAGCTCTTCGGTCCAGCGAATTGTGCACCGCTGGAGCAGCTTCCGGGTGCCGATATCCTCGTCTTTGCGTTCGCGTCGCCTTTTTCGGAACTCGGCAAACTAGCTAAACATGTAGCCTGCTTGAAACTTAGAAGTAATATTTTATGAAGGGTATGGGCCCTGGGGCCAGCAATTACCGCCAAGGAGAGTCTCAGCTAGACACTTAATTAAATTATTTTTCCCATTTTCCAAATTTGTATAAACAATTGCGAAATTTGTGTCATGCCGCGAAGCGGCGCGAAATTTTCCAGTTTTTGACACTAGATAGTTGGATGCAAGACTGCACTGCAAAATAAATTTTTACGATACATTTTTATTTTTTCCCTTAAAAAGTGTGTGTGTGTGTGTGGAAGGGGGTCGACCCTCCCCGCCTTCTAAAAGTGGGGGGGGGAGTTTGCCCAGACCTCCCCCTGGGCAGGTCCCCCGACCCTCCCGTCGGCGACGCCCCTGGTTGACAAATATTGCAGCACACACTCTCCTGAGAGGATTTTTTTAAAATTGTTTTGCACTACCATCTCCCCCCCCCCCCGAATTAAAAAACGCATCAGACTTATCAAATGACCATTTTGAAACCCAAGAAAACATTGCACCAGGTGGGTCAGAGTACAGCACATTACCGCTCATTATGACCGCGCCGACCACGGATAGCAGGCGCTCCAGCTATAGCAGGCGCTCCAGGCGACGGCTAGCAACCCCTGGGCAGGCTCGAGGGCCCCGTTCACAGACTCAATGGCCTTCTGGATAAGCTTGAGAGGGCCCTGAACAGACTCAATGGCCCCTTGGCAAGCCGAGAGGCCCCTAAGCAGACTCTAATAGCCCCTGGGCAGGTTCGAGAGGCCCCTGAACAGGATCAATGGACCATTGGGAAAGCTCGAAAGGCCCCTGCACAGACTAATGGCCCCTAGGCAGGTTCGAGAGGCCCTTGAACAGACTCAATGGGCCCCTGGGCAAGCTCGAGAGGCCCCTGGGCAAGTTCGAAAGGCCCCTGAACAGATGCAATGGGCGCCTGAGCAAGCTCGAGAGGCCTCTGGGCAGGTTCTAATGGCCCCTGGGCAGGTTCGAGAGGCCCCAAAACAGACTATAATGGCCCCCTGGCCAGGCTCGAGAGGCCCCTGAACATACTCAATTGGCCCCTGGACAAATGGACATTCTCTAGAGGCCTCTGGGCAGGTTTTTGGGGCCCCTGAGTGGGCTCAATGGGCCCCAGGGCATGCTCGAAAGGTCCATGGGCATGTTTTTGCGCCCTTGAGTGGGCTCAATGGGCCCATGGACATGTTCGAGAGGCCCCTGGACAGTTTTTGGGCCCCTCGGTGGGCTCAATGGGCCCCTGGACATGCCCAAGAGTCCCCCTGGGCCGGCTTCGAAAGCCATTCAGTGTCTCTGAGGGCCCTTGACATGCACCAGAGTGACCCTTGCCTAGTTTGAGGGCTCCTCTGTGACTTTTTGAAAGCCATTTAGCTAATGCAAATGGTATCTGGGCCAATCTCGGCGGGCCCCCTGTGACCCGTAAGAGGGGGGGGGGGGGGAAATCACGGGTGGAGTTTCCTATTCAAATGGTGGGGGAACTGCCCCACCAACTTTGTGTTTTGTCCCACCAACTTTTGTCAGATTTGAAGGTTTCCTGGCGTTGAAATGGCCATTTTCACCTGAACCATTGCAAACAACCAGTCTATATGACATCTTGTCCCACCAACTTTTTCTGGAAAGCTCCACCCATGCTTTGTATTGGCTTTGAACTTAGATAGCCATTATATTTGGCCGTTATTGAAATGGCGAAAATACGAAGGTAATTCTCCCCAAAACTTAGCCGTTTTTAAGCAATTTTAATTCACATTTGCAAAATGGGGTCTAGGCTAGTGCCGCCGCCGATTGGCTGACAGACACTTTTTCACCGAATCCCACCTTGTCAGCCAATCAGCGGCGGTCTACAGCTCAATAATGACGTCATCATCCCAAATCAAAAACCTTAATTTGTATAGAGTTAAGTGACTTTTCGAGAGAAAAAATATCACCATCGTTTTCAGCAGCACTTACTTAATATTTTCAACTACAACCAGCGTATATTTGACAACTTTCAGAAAGGTGAAACATTCCCTTTAAGAACTACTTAAGCCTGAGTCTGCACCAAAAAGACATATCGATGGGCCATGGCTGCCATGATACGGCATCACCTTATCAGGATATAGGGACGGCAAATATTCGTTGCGGCACTTGGCTGAGGGGCGGCACCTGGCTGAATGCGCCACACCAGGCTGAAGGGGCGGCGTCTATCTGAGGGGTGGCACCTGGCTGAGGGGCGGCACCTGACTGAAGGGGCGGCACCTGGCTGAAGGGGCAGCACCTGGCTGAAAGGGCGGCACCTTGCTGAAGGGGAGGCACCTAGCTGAGGGGCGGCACCTAGCTGAAGGGGCGGCACTCTGATCCAGTGAATTACAGGCCAATTAGTCTACTACCATGCGTTTCCAAAATCCTCGAAAAAAATCGTCTTCAAAAGTATCTACCAACACCTCATCGATAATTACTTACTTTCAGAAAAGCAGAGTGGATACCGGCCCGGGCACAGCACACAAATTCAGCTAATCTATCTCATTAACAATATTTATGCTGCACTGGACCAGGGCAATGGCTTCACTGCCATTTACTTAGACATAAGCAAATATTTCGATAAGATTTGGCACCAAGGACTAATATTCAAGTGTGAGAAATTCTGCGGCCTGTCGGGAACCCTTCTAAACTGGTTAACATCGTATCTTTCAAACCGTAAGCAGATAGTCAATGTTGGAAACAGTCAAAGCACTCCTAGGACCATTAATGCCGGATGCCCGCAGGGGTCGGTCCTAGGACCTCTTCTCGCGCTCATCTATCTTAACGACCTAGCTGACAAAACTCACAATGGCATATTGTTCTTTGCAGACGACACCACACTATACACGTCCCATTCACATGACCCGACATCCGCGCAACTATTACTCCAACAAGACCTACGCAACATACAACAGTTCGGCAACGATTGGCT
>JAXIVJ010013394.1:0-12500 GCA_036785665.1 Chirona hameri | reverse complement strand
ACGCCTTCTTCAGCAGAAATATGGAAATTTTGTTGTGGTGCACAATGCAGCTGCTTTTATGATGTTACCATATGCTGCCATACTGTGAATTACATGGCGCACTGACAGGACATGGCGCCTTAGTCGAAGATTACCTACCTGTATCATTTTTGGTCAAAGAACCTTACATTTCCATAATTTATAATTTTGCTCACTGAACAATGAACATCATCACTAGCAAACATATTGATAGAACACCACTGGCGGATACAGTTGCAGTGGAATACCAGTGGGCATAGCCCTGCCAAATGTGAAGAAAAAAAATGCAGAACATTGGCATGTTTCAGCATTTTATATACAATATAAGCAACTTTTATTTGGTGAAATGTGTTTTGAAATCCTCCTCAGGGTAACAGAAAAGTACAATTTCCTCCTTGTATTTTTTGAATGTGTCAAACCCTTCTTTTCAATCTTAAAATAATGGCATGTGGCACATTTTCCCACTCAATGTTGTGCAAAGGTATCCGTCATAGGCGTCTGATTACCCAAATGATTTATCCTAATGCTAAACAAATTACCTTTTGTCTTGTTTATGCTCTTGTGATATTTGAAACGATAATCACAGCATAATTAGTGAATACGTTGATAGGAAAATAGGAATCTGTTGGGCCGTTGGCTGTTGGTAAATGAAATAGCATGACGACTCACCTGCACGGATGGAGTTTCCTATTCACATGGTGTGGCCACTGCCCCACCAACTTTGTGTTATGCCCCACCAACTTTTGTCAGATTTGAAGGTTTCCTGGCATTAATATGGCAATTTTTCACCTCAATAATGTAAAACATCCGGCCAATATGGCATTTTGCCCCACCAACGTTTTCTGGGAAGCTCCACCCATGCTCACCTGTACACCGTAGTAGAAATATTTGATTCGCCACACACAACATAGGGCATTCGATGCATACCTGATTGCTCTTAAATGGAAATTATTGACTTAAAAAGATTAAAACTGGTCAAATGTTGATGGCACGGCGTAACACATCAATCAACAATCAAACATCGCGATTCGTCGCGATCATAGAAAATCAAAGTTTCTTTCTAAACAAGTACACCCGGCCATAACGAGAGCTGACGTCATCGGTACAAAACTCCATATAAGGGTGGGCCTTACTAAGGCCCAAATTTTAAAATCACAATTGAATTTCTCTTAGACCAGATAACTGTGTTTGTTTTCAATGTTACCCCCCTAAGTTTCGCTCTATGGCCACTAACTTAGCTATCTCAACTCAAAACTAGTGTTAAGGTGGGAATGTCCCTTTAAGTTCATTTAGTGAGGCACCGCTGTTCATAATTGGTGTCAAAAAGTGAACAAATACGTTCGTAAACAGATTCCGACACCTGACACTTTGGAGATCGAACTTTTGTAATCATGTTCGGCACCTATTATCTAAACCGAACACCGCTCGCCTCCAATGTCCTCCGAAAATGTTTATTTCCTCGTTATTGACACACTATGTTTTGGAAGTAATGCATTATGTAAACGCTGTATTTGAATGCCGATTGTTATATTTTCAGTTCTCAAACGCCATACAACCAATCCTGCCTGCTGCCTCAAAAATACAGAGGAAGGAACTGAACATAGAACCACGCACTCATGCATCACAAACATCACAGCCATCTAAGCTTCAGTGCTCAGAAATGGGACCATGCGCCTCCGTTGTCGATGACCTGGAGGCGTTCCGGCACGGAGTCGGCCAGACGTCGGCACAGGGCAGGCGTCACCCGCCACCATGCCTCCTGCACCAGCTCCCACAGCTGGTCGGCGGTGACGTTAGCGCCGTTGAGGGTAGGCGTCAGGTCGGACGTCATCACCCCCATACGTTCTCTGTGAATTAATTTGGAATTAGACAACAGAGCTTCATGCGCTTTTGAAGAATTACACCAATCAAGCGCTCTGGTTATTAACATAATAATTTCAGACTGATATACTAATTGGGCATGATAATTGACTTTCATTTATGGGAAGATGTATAACCTTATACTCATGTTATGTGAACAAATATATTTTGGATTCTTTTTCGATATTTTTCACCAATCATGAGCATAATGTTACACATCTTCCTACAAATAATTATAATAATGCTCAGATTAACGTTGGATAAAATTGAAAGTAATTGACTATCAATCAATCTGTCGGTGCTATCGAGCTTTTAAATCTAGATTGAGACATGCATCATGTAATGCATCATCCATGCACTTTAACGTGACGTGGAATGCTGATGAATATCTGTATAATATTGACTTATTTTTCGCACCACGTTCACCTAGATGTATGAGTGGATTTCCGTTTTCCTAAGAGCATAATTTTATGCCTATATTGATCAGCAATGTTATTTTTGTGAAACCTTTTTATGCACGTCTGTGAAAAATAAAATGATGGTAGTTAAACAGATTTCCATATTTAAAAGTGGGTTATTTTTTCTGAAGTGATTGATGTTGTTTATCTCACCTATGGTGTTGATGTCCGGAGACCTCGCCGCCCAGGGCAGGACCTCCAGCCTCGGCTGGCCCTCCATCCACTCGCGCACCAGTCGCGCAGTGTGCATCGTCGCGTTGTCCTGCTGGAACATGATGTCCCGCCGGTCTGGACGCAGGAGGTCGTAGTCCGGCAGGAAATGGTCCTCCAGCAGGTCACGGTAGGACGCCGCACTCGTCCTGCCGGTGCGGTAGAGGGCGCCGCGCCCCTCGCCGTCGATCCACCCCCACACATGGACTGTGCAGCTGCCCGACTGCTGGTGCATTCCCACGTTGCGCGGAGCGTAACGCGCGGCGTTACCCTGGCGCCTGGAAACGACAGGTGAAAGAAATATTACGTTTTGGAATATTTTCTTACTAAGGAATGTTACGATGAGTTGAGCGAGTGGGCCGGAGTTTTGCGGCCTTGCAGCGACAAAATAATTACGCAGCTGGGGAGGATTGGGTTGACAATGATAAACGCCTCGTATCCACGGGCAACAATTTGAACAAAACGTTTCGTATTGCGCAACTTTATTTGAAAGATGCAAACTACAACAATCGATACAGTTTGACAGATATATGTTTTCAATTTTCAACTATCACGCACCCATTGATACGGAAAAACAACGAAGCTGATTTTACAAATTAATGCTGAATGCACTGCACACTTCACCCAATGCACTGAAGATGCACTTAAAAAAAAAAAAAATATTCACTAAACTCCGAACAGGCCTCTCGCCTAATTACAAGCCTCTCGCCCAATTCTCCTCTCTCTGGAACTGGGCTTGTGAGGCCTTTCCCGAGCGCCTCACCGGGTCGGGTGAGACACCAACGCGTGTGACTCGGCTGGAGTCGACCCCACGGCCGGTGTGGTCTCTGCACCGAAGTCAACAGTGTTTGCCACTGGATCATCCCGGCATCTGGACCCCTATTAACTTGTCATACGGACGCTAATCACTGGCAAAGCAGCAACTTACCGATACACTATCAGTCGGCCGTGCCGACTCGTGCAAAACGTCTTCTCGTCAGAGAACACCACTCGTCGCCAGAAGGCGACATCGGGGTGGGCGTCCAACTGTTGGCGCGCGAAGACCTCTCGCGTCCTCATGTTGGCCACCGACAGGAGCGACTTCGACGCCGCCACTCGACCAAACAGGCCGGCTTTGTTCAGTCGCCTGCGATACGCACCAACATAAGGCCGGTTATAACAATGAAGTATGAATGTTCATTATACAATAAAGAATATGCTCCACGACTGAATACGATGCAAAACCGCACCACAAAACGGATTACTGTATAAAGGTGTCGTGCTTCCGACACTTGTATTCCCAGTTACGTCGAATGTCTGAACATTGTTTGAGCTGTCCTTCTGAAATACGTTCAAAATTACACCAGTTCAAATTCTTCAGTGAAATAGCATTTACCTATAATGCTTTTTCTAAGTAGGCTGAAATGAAATACATATGCTGAAATATGTTGATTTAAATATATTTTCAGTTCTCAGCTAATTTTGGCTGAAACCCGTCAAATCTGCTGAAATACTGTTGCGAATCCGCTGTCGAAAATGCCCCGTGGTGTAATTGTAAATATCATAATCGTTCGAGGCGGCCGCACACTGCGCCATTCGGTGCACGCCGACTCCGCGGAATGGCGGAAAAAAGCTGGTCCGGACGAGCCTTTTCCGTACTAAACACCGCGGAACCGCGGAATTTCGCATTGATATCGCGCGCCGAATGGCGCAGTGTGCGGCCCGCTTTAACCCGGCAGTCACTGGGGTATATTCTGTAACACGACTCACTGGGGGGGCTTTTTTAGCCCCCCTGGTATCTTCAGAACCAATGATCGCAGCGAGACGCGCAAGGCGGCATTCGAAAGCGCTCAATAAGATAAACCTAACGCACACTTACAAATTTCAAATTAAGGTCACATGTCAGGTCACGGTCAAGTCAAACGTCAAAATCGAGGTATTTGAGTTTATGTGCAATACTTGCCATTCATGGCCTTCGATTGCGCCTATAATCACCCAAAGTGTTGTCAAGGATATGATACATATCCCACATGAGCTAAAGTGAGATTGTTGGAAAATATCAAGGTCAAGGTCAGGTCACAAAAGGTCACTACACACAAAATATCTACCAAAGTCATGCGGTACATGTTTTATGGATGCTTTTACGCGTAGAATTCGATAGTGATAGTCATTTTATCACCTGACTTCATTTACGTGAAGTTAGTGTCAAGTTCAGGTCAAGTTCAGGTCACTGAAGGTCAAAATTTGAAATTGATAAATCTAAATGAAAAAGCATGTTTCTATATCAGATTTATCTTTTTAAAAAAATACAGTGCTGGCATTTATTTGTCTGTATCTGGTCAATACAAGCCAAAAAACGCAATTTCAAAATATAACGTCATGATTTACCCATACTTTATATGTCATGTCAGTCAAAAAAGATGATATCATTTTGAAATTCGGTATGGTAGTTGCCCATATGTCGTTATCTAACATATATTCGTTTTTTAAATATCTTTGAAAAATTGGATTTTGAAGGCATTTTTCCAAAACATTTTTTTGGGGAAATTTGTGGGGTCAAAAACCAACATTCTCGAAATTTCGAGATAGCTAGTTTGTAGCCCTTGCAATTGCCTACCTTTTAGCGTTTTTCGATTGCATTTTGCTTCAAATGTGGCACTTGTACGGCTTGGCAAAGTTTAGCTGATTTCTGTGTCAAAAGCGTGTTTAGTGACGTCACTAAATTAACTATATTTCGAAAAATTCTGACAAAATTGCTTCATTTTTGCACAAAAGGTGTAAAAATGATGCCCGGAGAGGTACTGGAAGTTTGGCGTCGATATCTGCATTAGTTGTTGAGATATTCCCAATATTCCTAAGGGGGGGGGGGGGGGGGCTACCCCCCAGTGACTCGCGGGTTAAGGGAAGATCCCTATTTGAATCCGGATATATTCCAAATATTCGCAAAATGAAACAGGAAGCGTTATAGCGTCCGCCAGCTCAAAATTAACCCTTGCCCATTTTTAACCCATGGGGTGGATGTCACTGTCTTGGACAGTTTTCTGCAAATGTTTTATAACGGCGTCCCTACGCATCACCGTTTGTAGTTGCTGAGTTCGAATTCAGCTCCCACAATTATCTCATAGAACCCAAACGTGGGATTTTGAGTCATTTTAAAATACGGACCAGTTGTAACACCAGAGTTGAACCATGCCCACGACCTTAACCACCCATGTCTCGTGACCTATGCACGCTATTATTAATAATGGCAAAGTAATTATTTATCACTAATTTAATAAAACCAGTAAGGCGCCGTAGTTGGCGATGAACGAGCGAACGCGAAGGAAATGTATGGGCAATTTCAACTCGATCGGGCAAGTAGTTTCTGAGATTTAAAAAAAATTGCGCACGTGCAGAGACACCCACCTTTGACTTGTGGGAAAGTGGGGGCTGAGAGGTCCCTAACCACACACCAAATTTGAACACAATCGGCTCAGCCGTTCCAGAGATATAGAATAGGGATGTGCACGTGCGCACGTGCAAAGCCACCCCACCCCTGACTTGTGGAAAGGCGGCGGCTGAGAGGTCCCTAACCACACACCAAATTTGAACACAATCGGCTCAGCCGCTCCTGAGATACAGAATAGGGGTGTGCACGTGCGCACGTGCAGAGGCACCCACCCCTGACTTGTGGGAAACTATCGGATGAGAGGTCCCTAACCACACACCATATTTGAACACAATCGGCTCAGCCGTTCCTGAGATATAGAATAGGGGTGTGCACGTGCGCTTGTGCAGTCACCCCACCCCTGAGTCGTGTGAAAGTGGCGGCTGAGGGGTCCCTAACCTCACACGAAATTTGCACATAATCTGCCCAGCCGTTGCGGAGTTATTGCGAGAAAATACTTTTCAACACCCCTCACGCGGCACGCGCCACGCGCAGTGGTAGTCACCCACATGAGTCGGCACTGGTCTCAAACAGGGAAGGTTAGATGGGGCTGCTCAGCAAAGAAGCCCGCTTGTCAATCGGACGTGCGGTTGCAGAGATATGAGCTTCTCAAAAGCGTCGCCACGGGCCGGGCCGGGCCGGGCCGCTCATAATCAGATTTTTCCCATACACCACGGAAGGACGAGCGAGCGCTTCGCGCTCGCTCGTAATAATAATACACAATAACATAATTTATTATAAATAAATAATTTCACTTTTAGGGCCGAAATGTCGTTTATTTTCATCACAAGTTGTGTTCCTTTACATTTCTTTCCAAAACCGAGATGTTCGAAAAATTCTGAGGAATTCGTCGCTGTACTCCTGAAAACTGATTCGGATATCTGACAAAGTAATCATCCGAAATGTTGGGCAACAATCGACACCTTTATATTGTATACATACACCACATATGCAATGTTTCGATACTTTAAGGACATTTCATGTAAAAAGGTAAATAATACATTTACCTGTAAATGGTGTCTGTTTCACATTGCAGGTTGAGGGCCTCCCGAATCTGCCCTGCGGTGCAAAACTGGTTGGCTGTTGCGTACTCGACGATCCGGCGGCTGTCGGCTTCGCTGAGTGCCGCAGGTCGACCGGCTCGCGGCGCGTCTTCGACGCCGGCATCGTCGTTGTGGCGCCGCCACCACCGCAGCACAGTGCGGTAGTCACATCCTAGGATGCGAGCAGCCGCAGCGGCGCTGTGGCCATCCAGCATCAGCTGAACGGCCAGCTCGCGATTACCAAGGTTCAATCTCCGATACATGAACGAACACTTAAGGATACAAACTTTGGGCTAAGCATGGAAGTAAGACCCAGACTAGTCACCTGCTACCCGCATGGCAGAATTAGCTTGCCCTCGGGGTATGGTCCAGTTTGGATATGCCATTTTTGGGTACCGGCACCGATGCCCAGCTTGGCGGGGACCATTCTTGGAACAAGTATGGTCTATGTAGGAGCTGTGTTGGCACTTCTTAGGTTCTGAGTGCTTTATTTCACAAGCTTCTAACCTATATTGTCGTTTGGCAGCCGAACGGAGGGCAACCAGGGCGCGCATTACCAAAATCTAGCGATGCAAAGCTTAGTCCGATCCAGCGCTCTGACTGGCTGGAGGTGACGTCACGTCGCTGTTGCCATGACCTGTTAAATATCACGCATGTGATAAAGAGTAAAGCTCAGGCTGCACTGTGCACTTTTTCGTGGTGCGCTTTTGCGATATATCGTTTTGTCATGTCGGTTTCGCACTTTTGCTCTTTCTAGCTTTTGCACTTCATCGTTTCCTCATTTGTGATGCACGATAAGGTTATCTTCCATTAAACCCGCACCACATTGTAATTTTGACCTTTTATCATCCTTCCTCAACTATACTGCCTATTTCCCGCGGGGTTAACTGTCGCAATGGTCGCCTAGTGGTTAAAGGCGCTGGTCAAGATGGTTTAGATTATCCGAAGATTACGGGTTCGAAGCCCCGTCGGACGGCTTTAAAAAATTGCGCACGTGCAGAGACACCCACCTTTGACTTGTGGGAAAGTGGGGGCTGAGAGGTCCCTAACCACACACCAAATTTGAACACAATCGGCTCAGCCGTTCCAGAGATATAGAATAGGGGTGTGCACGTGCGCACGTGCAAAGCCATCCCACCCCTGACTTGTGGAAAGGCGGCGGCTGAGAGGTCCCTAACCACACACCAAATTTGAACACAATCGGCTCAGCCGCTCCTGAGATACAGAATAGGGGTGTGCACGTGCGCACGTGCAGAGGCACCCACCCCTGACTTGTGGGAAACTATCGGATGAGAGGTCCCTAACCACACACAATATTTGAACACAATCGGCTCAGCCGTTCCTGAGATATAGAATAGGGGTGTGCACGTGCGCTTGTGCAGTCACCCCACCCCTGAGTCGTGTGAAAGTGGCGGCTGAGGGGTCCCTAACCTCACACGAAATTTGCACATAATCTGCCCAGCCGTTGCGGAGTTATTGCGAGAAAATACTTTTCAACACCCCTCACGCGGCACGCGCCACGCGCAGTGGTAGTCACCCACATGAGTCGGCACTGGTCTCAAACAGGGAAGGTTAGATGGGGCTGCTCAGCAAAGAAGCCCGCTTGTCAATCGGACGTGCGGTTGCAGAGATATGAGCTTCTCAAAAGCGTCGCCACGGGCCGGGCCGGGCCGGGCCGCTCATAATCAGATTTTTCCCATACACCACGGAAGGACGAGCGAGCGCTTCGCGCTCGCTCGTAATAATAATACACAATAACATAATTTATTATAAATAAATAATTTCACTTTTAGGGCCGAAATGTCGTTTATTTTCATCACAAGTTGTGTTCCTTTACATTTCTTTCCAAAACCGAGATGTTCGAAAAATTCTGAGGAATTCGTCGCTGTACTCCTGAAAACTGATTCGGATATCTGACAAAGTAATCATCCGAAATGTTGGGCAACAATCGACACCTTTATATTGTATACATACACCACATATGCAATGTTTCGATACTTTAAGGACATTTCATGTAAAAAGGTAAATCATACATTTACCTGTAAATGGTGTCTGTTTCACATTGCAGGTTGAGGGCCTCCCGAATCTGCCCTGCGGTGCAAAACTGGTTGGCTGTTGCGTACTCGACGATCCGGCGGCTGTCGGCTTCGCTGAGTGCCGCAGGTCGACCGGCTCGCCGGCGCGTCTTCGACGCCGGCATCGTCGTTGTGCGCCGCTCCACCACCGCAGCACAGTGCGGTAGTCACATCCTAGGATGCGAGCAGCCGCAGCGGCGCTGTGGCCATCCAGCATCAGCTGAACGGCCAGCTCGCGATTACCAAGGTTCAATCTCCGATACATGAACGAACACTTAAGGATACCAAACTTTGGGCTAAGCATGGAAGTAAGACCCAGACTAGTCACCTGCTACCCGCATGGCAGAATTAGCTTGCCCTCGGGGTATGGTCCAGTTTGGATATGCCATTTTTGGGTACCGGCACCGATGCCCAGCTTGGCTGGGGACCATTCTTGGACCATGTATGGTCTATGTAGGAGCTGTGTTGGCACTTCTTAGGTTCTGAGTGCTTTATTTCACAAGCTTTCTAACCTATAATGTCATTGGCAGCCGAACCGGAGGGCAACCAGGGCGCGCTCATTACCAAAATCTAGCGATGCAAAGCTTAGGTCCGATCCAGCGCTCTGGACTGCTGGAGTGACGTCACGTCGCTGTTGCTATGACCTGTTAATATCACGCATGTGATAAAGAGTAAGCTCAGGCTGCACTGTGCCCTTTTTCGTGGTGCGCTTTTGCGATATATCGTTTTGTCATGTCGGTTCGGCTTTTGCTCTTTCTTGCTTTCGCACTTATCGTTCCTCATTTGTGATGCACGATAAGGTTATCCTTCCATTAACCGCACCACATTGTAATTTTGACCTTTTTATCATCCTTCCTCAACTATACTGCCTATTTCCCGCGGGGTTAACATGTCCGCAATGGTCGCCTAGTGTTAAAAAGGCTGCTGGTCAAGGATGGTTTAGATTATCCGAAGGATTACGGGTTCGAAGCCCCGTCCGGACGGCTTTTTCGCATTATCACATTTGCTTTATACAAAATAAAAGACGATGGCGAAGCACAAACATGGATTGTAATTTCCCCAGGAAAACTTAATACAAACGTCAACAATCGATGGGTTCCGCCTGCGCACAAAGCTTAATATGAATATGTATCAATATATGATCAACCTGTTGTTGTGTACGGCAGAGCTCGGTAAGATCACAACAATCATACGTAATATGTAGGTATGCATCGTAAGCGGACTCCACTGATAATTTGCACGCTGGCTACACAGCTATCCGGGCTTCAATTTGTTAATTCACAATACAACCTCTTGCCTCACCACAGCTCACTGAATTGGATATTAGGAAAACAAAGATCACTTTTAAAATCACCAGCTTCACTCTCACTTGTGACTTTACACTTAACATTCATGAAATAAAGGTTATAAACCGCTTGAAACACAGCCACCAATCACTTACAAGGTGGCATGATGAGCACACCGAACTACAAAAGGCACAAACTTTTCAACATGAATTAACTTTTTTCTCATCCTTTCTCATTTTTTCGTTTCTGCGTGTCCGATTCTGCGTATTCTAGTTACACTTTTGCGATCTTTGCGTTTCGATTTTGGATTAACCGTACCGATTGTGCACTTTGTCTTTTCTTCACTTTCTCATTTCGTTTAGTGTGCCCTGCACTGTGCATTTACACGAGATCACATCTTTTTGACGTGAGGAATACACAAAGTCCGACCTGATTAAAACGCAAAAGTGAAGCGATAAATGCAAAGCGCGGCCAGTGGAGCCCGGCAGTAACTGTTCATCTGCGATAGGGGTAATGCCCTGCCTGGTCCGACCCAGCTCACCTGAACTCGCAATTTCTCGGCTCTCCTGCGAGCAGTCATGCCCAGGAGGGCATTGACCCAGCTGACCCGGCCCGCACGTTCAAACCACTGTGACCATTGCCCTAACGCTTAGCCTTTACGCTGGAGTCCCATTCATCAGCCGACCTCCACAAAAAACTACCCAGTCGCGTGGCAGCTGCTTCGAGAGCGCTGATTGGTCGCGGTGGGTCATGCTGGCTGGGGCATCATAGGCGTATGTAGGATTCAGTTACAGAACTTAGACGATAGATTGACTCTGAAGATTGTTCGCGAATTCAGAAAATTGAGACGCTTGGAAAATACAACGTGCGATTCATATTTAGGTAGACGAAGGCCAGCGACCCAGCAAATAAAATGCAAAGCGATTCCGCCCAAACGGTTTAAGGAGATATAAGCGATTTGCTTGACTAGCCACTAGTACCTGCCATTACTTTTGCAGTGACCTGTACCTGTGTGCTCCGTGTCTACGCGGGCGCGAGGTATTATGCGGGTACGGAACGGGTATGAACCTGTGACCTGTGAACAGGTATCTACATATAGCATATGCTCACTTGATCAGGGTACTGTAGAACGGATTCAGTTTGTTTGTTTGTGTTTCTGTTATATTGAACAGTTATCACTGGTGCTGTCTACTGAGACCTACTGATTAATCAATTGCGGGTAGCTGCCCCTTTATTCGGTCTAGTTGTGACTGTGAGAGGCCACTGCGCACTGAGTTTGTAGTGCAATTGATGATGGGGCATTAATGATAGTAACATTATTATAGTTGCTGAAAACTGCACAATGCACCGCGATGTAGAGTCCTTTTTGTTAATGTATTAGTATCCCGGCCGCGTCTTGGCGCGATACGGTCTGTTTTGGTTTGCAGTATGGCCAAGGTCAAGTTCAGCGTTAGGGGGAAGAGGGGGTGGGGGGGGGGGTGGGGGAGTGGATGGAAGGCGTACCTGTAGTAACGTATGCGGTAATTAAAACTTACAGGACACGAGGGGGACAAATAGGAAACTCGAAGCATTGCTTGTATAACCGCCAGCCAAGGCTGTGCGGGGTATCACGTATACCGGGTAATATACGAACAAACGAATGATACTGCCGCGGGGGGGGCGGGTTAGCGCTAATGAGTTCTCATATATCGCAAAGCTGCCGCCGTCGCCGCCAATATCACTCAGTGTGCTTAGCGCACTATTGCAACTAGTATGTGGAGTAAGGATGTAGTACATGGATAGTGTATCTGTAGTATCGTTTAAACGTCAGGGGGCTGAGGAACTCGGTAAACGTCGGTCCGTGTTTAGACACCTCCACACAATAGTACGACATATTATTGTCATGTTACAGGAAACACATTCGCGCCCAGAGATCGAAACGTTTGGAGATCCGAGTGGGGGAGGGGTACATAGTGTTCGCGCATGGATCAGATACTGCACAGCAGGCCGTTGGCGATAATGTTCCCTTTCAGGATACCCAAACAGAGTTACTGAAGTATATCAGATAATGACGGCGGTTAGTTTGTTTAGAAGTGAGCAGTGAGTCAGGCCGCTTGCTTCCTTTTGTCAGTAGTACGCCCCCCGCAGTGAATGATCAGAGGAAA
>JAXIVJ010013393.1:32500-37321 GCA_036785665.1 Chirona hameri | reverse complement strand
TAATTCCCATTGGGTACCTACTGTTGGCACCTGCATCCGTACATCACTATACACTTTATATCACAGATTCATATCACATATATACAGGGGCGCGGTGACACCTTCTACCAGGATGCCTTTTCATAACTTTTCCGATGTCCCTGTGACCTACGGTCAAAAAATTGTCCTTCTGACACCGCTGCGCACGTGCTCTAATAGCTTGTCAGCGCAGACAGGCTCCGGTCCATTCCAGCGCACACAAAGCTCTTTCGCTGCACTTGCGTGCGACAGTTGGCGGTTCCCGCCGAAGATGTCCTTCACCACACTGCACATGCTCTCCACAACACTCTCGGGAGCTGCCAGCATCCAAATCCGTGCCACCATGTCACTGTATGGCTGCAGGATCGCCTCACTCTGGGCCTGTTTTTGCAGCCTCACGTAGAGCTCGGGGTCTGTCAGCTCGTTCGGTAGCTCTCGCATGAATCTGTGAGCCGCTCTGATTTGTGGGAGGCCGACACCAAGCTCCTTTGGCAGGATCTTTTGCTCCTTAAGCGTTTGTACCGCTGTGGGAACAGAACCACTATTACAAAATGTGCTTTGACTTGTACTTAGACACTAGAATGATAGCAGTTGAGTAAGTATAAAATGCAACTTCCTAAATGGTGTGTTCTGCATCCGGATTCCATAACTCTCCAAAAAAAAAAATTGATAATCCCACTGAAAGCGGGTGTCTTTGAAACAGGTGAAAGTGTTTGATATATTTCCTAAACTGACCTCTAAATATTGGCAGTGCAAAAGCTTATGTCAGAAAATAAGTTTTGTATCCAAAAAAAAATTAAGACGAAGACCAGTTTGAATGGTCCTTGACAAGCACTGACAATATTACTTCTAGGAAACCCAAAACGATTCAACATTTTACATGACACTCTGATGTGTTGGTATTCACGTCATAACGCTATCAGGATAAACACTAATAAATTAAGATCGCTTAAAAATAAGAATAAATGCGCCAAGAAATGAGAAGTAGCCAAAGACTAGCAAAAAGGAACGCATTTTTATATGTTTGCCTTTTGTTTCTTTAGCTGCTTTTGCAGTGATATATACTTCTTCGAATTGAATGGCCCCGGTAATTTGGGACTTGCCTACCTCGTGCAGCGTAGATCAGGCAATCAGAGTGCTCAACCGCCTGCAGCATTGTGAGAGACCCCAGAGACCCCCGTTATCGTTGCGAACCGTCTCAGTGCTAATCGCCGGTCCACTGTCGGTCATATCAACATCATCACATGTCGGGTGCACGTCTGCAGGCAAATATTTGTTCAGGGGCTACTTTGTTACGCCCAGTTGGGAAAGGCTGCTGCGCCGACTCGGCAGGCAAAGAAGCATCTCCAGTACTTGGATGCTCCTCCATGCGTGATGACTGGTGTCTCGCCAGCATCTGAGGAAACGAAAAAGGCAAATGTATAGGTGAAGGTTTCGTGAATAGTGGAACTGAGTAATTGGATCATGGGAATCGCCAGGATTTTTAGGTTCAGGTGGCAAAGTTGTCTGAAGGAAATCAACCCATCCCTACATTAATTTTCTCCTCGAATTTGGGCTACTTCATTTCACCTTCAGAAAAATTAACATAAAAATGGCAACAGGTAGAGAAGATGCAGCAGAACATGTTTGGTTCCTGTTTGGCGATTCGAGGACCTATTGTACTAAAAAAAACGCAGTTTCCTGGAATTATGTCCTGCTCTGCGGCAAGGAAAGCAAATTGTATTAAACGTCGAATTCTGCGCCTATATTGATTGCCTTCCACTATCTAAATATATTTTATCCTCCATTTCACCTTCCTTCCACCCATCCGTCTCGGCAAAGGCTTTCCCCTGCGTCGCCGCCGTCAAGGTCGTCGGTTGCGGCGGCGACCGACGGACCCGGCTCGACGCAGGGACGTAGCTAGGGGGGGGGGGCACGGGAGCCATGCCCCTCCCCCTCTGAGCAAAACAAATTTACACTAAATAAAATTAGATTCTCT
The DNA here is from genome assembly GCA_036785665.1 of Chirona hameri. Lineage (NCBI taxonomy): Eukaryota > Metazoa > Arthropoda > Thecostraca > Balanomorpha > Balanidae > Chirona > Chirona hameri. Next base: position 35,325 of record JAXIVJ010013393.1, on the reverse strand, counting down.
GACGACCCGACTCCCGCCCCCCCGCCCCCCCCCCCTCCGGTCAACAACATATGGTTGAGGAGCTAAATTTGATTCTACCACCGACGTGCCCCACCCCCAATAAAAATCCTGGCTACGCGCCTGGCTCGACGGAGGGTGATTCGGGCCGGTGCCGAGCAGCGGCGCGGGCCGACATTGGGGACGGGGGAGACGGGGTGTCGGCAGATTGATGTCGGTGTGCATGCGCCCATCGCAGCGCTCATGCGCTGAAGAAATAGTTTTGAGTAGTTTGCTTATTTCTTGAAAACGGTCCAGAAAGTCGGGAATCAGACGACGGTTACGTAAAATTCGTTCAATTTGGAGTTTTGTCGATGACTTGAGAGTGGCCTCTCTTCATAAATGGCATCACAGGCACTACAAGGACAGTCACTGGCGCGACGAGGTCTGTCAGAAAAATCAAAGTTGTTGAGCGATTTTAGGCTAATTCCGCACTCACAGTTTTCGAGGTAGGCGCTAAATGTGTCCCAAACGTTCCCGTCTCCACGTCAGCACAGTTTTTCACAGTCACGCTGCCTACTTCCGGAAAAATACGAATAATACTATGGAGCGGCCGGGGAGCGCTCCCTAGTCCCTAGCGCAATACAAATAACTGAACACTTACCCAGGCAGCAGAACCACGTAGGAGAACATCCGACTCCGCAGGATGATGTTTCTTTGTGTGTTTCAGCAGCCGAGGACGATGATAATTTAGGCATGAAAAACTACACTCAGCTCCATCCTTGGTGAGATATCCGCACAAAATCTCCATTCTAGAGTTTGTTAACTTAGCCTTCTTTACTTTACTCATGATAAACAACACAGATCCTTGGAGCACCAAAAATCGATCTTATCGCAACAGAGACACCACCAACCAGCGCGAGACCTAAATGTCAAAGGAGGGCTTTGTCACCATTCGGAAACCTTGAACTTATAGTGATGGGGTACCATAAAAAGCAGACTCTGGAAGTCTTTACGCTTCATTGAGTTACATTCATTTGGTTAAATATGGCCTGAGAATAACTTTGAAATAATTTTATTAAAAGATATTGGAATATTTTGAAGTACAATTTGATGTCCTTTATTCGTATTATGCGTGATACAAAAATATACAACCTGTATCACTCTCTGTCGATTCATGTTGGCATTTTTTGCTACAAAATTCTCTATCTCTGGTAGGTGTAGATTTCCTTAAAAGGTACGTTTAGTCTCTAGATCTTGCGAGAAACTTGTGATATTTGCCCACTTATGGTGATATTTTCCCCATTTCTCGCTAGCAACATATTACTTTCAAAATATCTCCAGAAAACAGAGGTCAACCAGCCGTGAATATACAAAACAGCCCCATAAGTGTACAGGATCTACAACAAACAGAAAGTGACTCATTCAAGCATATACCGCAGTAATGATAGTGCAATTTTTATGTCTTGCCATGGGCCAGTTTTGCTACAAATCTTCGTTTGGTGTAACGCTGAATTGCTACTAACGACGTTGTCGAGTTGGCGTTATTTTTGACCCCTGGGGGGCGCTTGCCCCCAACATCTGGGCCGGGGGGGGGGGGGGGGCGGCGCCCCCCCCCCCCCCCCCCAACTTTGGTGAGCAGAAGTTTCCCTAAAAATGAGCTCTTTCAATTTTCTTCACAAAAAGTTATATAAATTATGAAAGCCTCTTATATAAAATTATGATTTATTATTATACATTAATTTTATTAAAAAAAAGTTATATAAAATATGAAAGTCGCTTTCATTTTTTCCGTTTTCTTTTATAGCATGTCATAAGTATTATTATTATATAGCTTTGCCTTTATAGCAGTATCGTATACCTTTCTGTTCCTTTCTTTTCCTTTTCCATTGTGTCCTATGAGATATAATGGAAAACTTTGGTAGCAGTACATTTGGTAGCAGTTGTCTGCTTGGCGCGTAGTCGTTAAAACGCACTGACGGCGATAAACATCTGCTGCATTTTGTTTATAAGTTTATCCCACGTTAACGTTACGGATGCGGTCAAACTGGCGTACGGCCTTCTAGCTGTCCTCTCTGTCTGCCGACGGGGCGGCAATTGTAAGCAAGAGTTATCGTAAATGTCGTAGGTTAGCGTGATACGGTGATGAAGCGGTCGGTGCAGCCCACACTTGCGGGCTTCTTCAAGAAAAACAAACGTCAGTCGTCAGGTACGAGTATTTTATCAGACGACAGGCGGGTTTACAAAGGCATACGGTTCATAGTAGGAAACGGGTGTGTGTGTGGGGGGGGGATGGCATGACTCCCACTTTTACATAATGTTTGCTTTCTATGGTAACCCGCGCCGTGTCGGGGGTGGGGCGTTTAGACGCCCCCCTAAGGTGTTTCGAGGATAGCGAAAAAACGGCGGCGCGCCGTTTTTGCCGTTTCAAAAACGGCGTACGGCGCACAGCGCCGCCGTTTCAACCGTCTTTTTTGGCACACCTGCTCGGGCATCAATTACCCACATTGTGTGCAATTCTTGACCACAGGTCATCTGAGGTCAGGCCACGTGACCACACCTGCAAATAAGTTTGCGGTCGTACCACAGCCACAGTTTTTGGCCGATCAGTTTCAAACTTACAGGATTTCATCAGGTCATAGATGCCTACAATTCGAATATCTAATATGTTGTATATCCGTGACTTAAGGTCACCGGTCGGGTTATTTCCGTGACCTCCCATTATAAGTCAATGGTAAATATTAAAATGTTTCGTTTTCCGAGGATACGCATGATATCAGTCCAATTCCTTCTGGATCATGTTATCATAGGCTATTATTGATGATCCAGGTTAAATTTGTGTTCAGTGA
>JAXIVJ010013393.1:0-25000 GCA_036785665.1 Chirona hameri | reverse complement strand
AACTACGTCCTCTACGATTTGAGCATGGAGATCACGATGGGACAGCGGTAAGCTCATCCTACGGTGTGTGAAGTTGACCAGCCCTGGGGTCACTGCCGGCCGCGTACGACCAGACTCGTGTTAGGCCGCACACATGGCCACACTGTCACACATCGCCGGCTACATCGGAGCCCGCTCTCAGGTTTGATCACAGTCCCGTCGACGGCTCTGTGCGTGGCGTCTCACCCGCGCCGACGCCGCAAATCGAAGAATGAGTTATTGTCGTCGGAATCGAATAGAGAGTCGCTCCCGGCGTCCGCTTTACTCGTGTCGGCGGCAGCGGTAGAGGCAGTGTCGTCTGAGTCGAAGAAGGAGTTGTTGTCGCTGGCGTTGCCGGTGGCGCTGTTGCCGGTCTCCCCGAGCTGAAGGCCAGCCTTGCCGGCAGCGCCGCTGTCTCGGCCCAGGATCTGCTGCAGCTCTACAGCAGCCGCAGTTGGTCCGGACGGCGACTCGGCGTCCGCCGCCTCGTCCTCCGCAACGGCCGGCCTCCCTCCCATGGCGCTATCTTCATCTTCCTTTGCATTATTGGGCGACTCTGGCGCCAGGCCAAACAAAGCCAGGGTCTCTGCGTCGATATCGGCAAATGGATCATCAGTATCTGGCGAGTCAGAATCATTCGGGTTGCTTGCTGTGCTTGCCGTTGCACTTGCGGCCTTTCTTCCCATGCCGCTATCTTCCTTTGTATTGGCGTCTTCGGGTTGCGTTGGCGTTAGGCCAAACAAAGTCAGGGTCTCTGCGTCAATACCGGCAAATGGATCATCAGGATCAGACGAGTCAGAATCATTCGGGTTGCTTGCTGTGCTTGCCGTTTCACTTGCGGTTTTCCTTCCCATACCGCTATCTTCCTTGGTATTGGCGTCTTCGGGTTCCGTTGGCGTTAGGCCAAACAAAGCCAGGGTCTCTGCGTCGATACCGGCAAATGGATCATCAGTATCTGGCGAGTCAGAATCATTCGGGTTGCTTGCTGTGCTTGCCGTTTCACTTGCGGTTTTCCTTCCCATACCGCTATCTTCCTTGGTATTGGCGTCTTCGGGTTCCGTGGGCGTTAGGCCAAACAAAGCCAGGGTCTCTGCGTCGATACCGGCAAATGGATCATCAGGATCAGACGAGCCTGAAGCGTTCGCGGCGGAGTCGCTATCGATCCCGTCCAGCCCGAAGGCGGCCAACGTATCCGGGTCGATGTCGTCGGTGTTGTCGAAACCGACCTCATCTCCCTCCTCATCGTCGCCGCTCCCCAGGATCGACAGAAGCAAGCCCAAGCCGCCTTCGTCGCCGTCGTCGTCGGCGCCGAGCACCGAGTCGAGCAGCTGTTGAAGTCGGTGCCGTTTCCTCGGGTTCGGGGTCGGGAAACACAATGCCTGGATCGCGTGCGTAAACGTCTCCGTTAATGGTGTCGGCCAGGATCGAGTTGATGTCGACGCCCGCGGATCTGCTTGGCGATGGCGTCGCGGGCGTCGCGCGCCACTATGCGCGCCAGCAACCGCTTTGTCGTGTCCCCGAGTTAATCTGCTTGTCGGCGAGGTTGTTGGCGACCACCTCCAGCGGGCCAAGACCAGCCAGTTTCACGCCAATTTTCCTGCAGCACAGAGGCAATCGCTAGAATGGGATCTCACAAAAGGGTGTATCGGTATAATTGAATTGAGAGGAAAATTGAAGACGCAAACTAAGGTATAGTATTGACTGAGTCGTCAGAGTCATTTGTGTGTACTGGAATGGAACCTGTGTGCACGCCCACACATAACACGCCCACACGCACACCGCACACGCCCACACATAACCGAAGGTGGTTGAACCATTGGACAACACTATTCTTTAGAATAAGGCTAAGTGGACGTGCGACGAGTCGGGAAAAGTTAGGCATTGCTATTTCCGGGCAAAGTTGCAACATGTGGCAGGAGTTGCGGCAATATGTACACCAGGCGAATTGGAAGTATCTTAGAAATGAAAGGGTCGGATGGCATAAGATATGTTTTGCATGTCCTCCAGCCATGATGGCATCACGATCTTCAGTATATCATGTATACCCGACACCCTGGCGTTTGGACATTTACTAAGCATTTGCCGAAACCCATTCGTTGATATTCTTCTTCTCACCCGATATGAAGTACATCTAGAGCCGTTAGATAGATGTCCATATATTCCGCGTCCAGTTGCACCTGAAACTCGCATTTTCATATGCGAGATGAACGTCAAAGTGTGAACTTCACCGGCCTGTTGAGAACTACCAGCTGCGCCTTGTACGCCGCCTGTGGAGAAACGCATAACGTCAGCTGATTAAAACGCCTCACCAGGTGTGACAGTGGGATGGCCGTGGTCAGGCAGCTGAGTATCAATCAACACTGCAGCCAGCAGCTCTGACAGATTCTATGATTCACCGCCAAGTTCAAAGTTGCATTTTTAACTGACACCATATTCGAACTCCTGCATTCCCTGGTCCCTCCCTGGCATCCCTGGTAAAAAACAGCAGCTCTGACAGATTCTATGATTCACCGCCAAGTTCAAAGTTGCATTTTTAACTGACACAATATTCGAACTCCTGCAATTCCCTGGTCCCCTCCCTGGCATCCCTGGTAAAAAACAGCAGCTCTGACAGATTCTATGATTCACCGCCAAGTTCAAAGTTGCATTTTTAACTGGACACCATATTCGAACTCCTGCATTCCCTGGTCCCCTCCCTGGCATCCCTGGTAAAAAGCAGCAGCTCTGACAGATTCTATGCTTCACCGCCAATTTCAAAGTTGCATTGTTAACTGACACCCATATTCGAACTCCTGCATTCCCTGGTCCCTCCCTGGCATCCCTGGTAAAAGAACAGAGGTAAAGTAACCATATAGTGAAGACGTAAAGTGAAATAAAGAAGTGAAGTAAAATTAGAAGTAAAATGCAGTGTTTTTCTAGGAAGAAAAGGCGTTTATCTAATCTTTATCCATTTCTAGTCATCATGAAAGGCCCGATTTTCGCCTGCTTCTCTTGTAGAAGTTGCTGAGCTGAGTTCATATTAGTACCTATGTGACCATAGTTGATGATATGCATTGATTAACCACAAATAAATTAACGCGGAAGAAAGTGAGACAATAATGAACACCAGATAGCATTGCGATAGCAAACACGGACGAACAGTTGATATACCTTTAGATTGTAGACGAGCACATCGATGGTGAATGTGAAGTATTCCTTGTGGCGCGAGATGAGGGCATCGCCGGAACGTTTGATGTTGTGAGCACCGAACATGTGACCACGGAACAGCTGGATACCGGTGCGAACCCACCAGGTGAACAGAATCTGTGACGAACAAACAGAGAGTAAAACAGGTGACCACGGAACAGATCAATATCGGTCCGAATCCACCAGGTGAACAGAATCTGTGACGAACAGAGAGTAAAACAGGTGACCATGGAACAGATAAATATCGGTCCGAACCCACCAGGTGAACAGAATTTGTGAACGAACAGACAGAGAGTAAAACAGGTGACCACGGAACAGATAAATATCGGTCCGAATCCACCAGGTGAACAGAATCTGTGACGAACAAACAGAGAGTAAAACAGGTGACCACGGAACAGATAAATATCGGTCCCGAATCCACCAGGTGAACAGAATCTGTGACGAACAGAGAGTAAAACAGGTGACCATGGAACAGATAAATATCGGTCCGAATCCACCAGGTGAACAGAATCTGTGACGAACAGAGAGTAAAACAGGTGACCATGGAACAGATAAATATCGGTCCGAACCCACCAGGTGAACAGAGCAGAGGCGTAAGAACTATGTTCAAGTTGGGGGGACAGGAGGCATTCTGAACTCGATTCTTTCCAATACAACGCCCATAGGCGTAATGTTAAAATCAAAAATGTTTGGGGGGGGAGGAGGTGGCGGCTGCCCCCCCCCCCCCCCTGCTCCTTCGCCTATGGAACAGAGTCTGTGCCACGATAAATTCAAAGTTGGAAACAGAATTAAATATGAAGCACACCCACACACACCCACCACACCCACACCCACACCCACACCCACACCCACCACACACCACACCCACACCCACACACCCACACCACACACCCACCACCACACACCCACACACCCACACACACCCACAACCCACACACCCACACACCCACACCACACACCACACACCCACACACCCACACACCCACACACACCACACACCCACACCCACACACCCACACACCCACACACCCACCACCCACACACCCACACACCCCACACACCCACACACCCACACACCCACACACCCCACACACCCACACACCCACACACCCACACACACCCACACACCCACACACCCACACACCCACACACCAACACCCACACACCCACCACCCCACACACCCACACACCCACACACCCACACACCCACACACCCACACACCCACACACCCCACACACCACCACACCACACCCACACACCCACACACCCACACACACCCACACACCCACACACCCACACACCCACACACGCCACACACGCACACACGCCACACCACACACCCACACACCCCACACCACACACCCACACACCCACACACCCACCACCCACACACCCACACACCCACACACCGCACACACGCACACACGCCACACACGCACACACGCACACAACGCACACACGCACACACGCACACACGCACACACGCACACACGCACACACACGCACACACGCACACACGCACACACCGCACACACGCACACACGCACACACGCACACACGCACACACGCACACACGCACACACGCACACACGCACACACGCACACACGCACAACACGCACACACGCACACACGCACACACGCACACCACACGCACACACGCACACACTGCACCACACGCACACACGCACACCACACGCACACACGCACACACGCACACACGCACACACACACGCACACACGCACACACGCACACACGCACACACGCACACACGCACACACGCACACACGCACACACGCACACACGCACACACGCACACACGCACACCCACGCACACACGCCCCCCACACACGCCCACACGCCACACGCCCCACACGCCCACACGCCCCACACGCCCACACGCCACACGCCCACACGCCACACGCCCACACGCCCACACGCCCACACGCCCACACGCCACACGCCCACTACGCCCACACGCCCACACGCCCACACGCCCACACCCACACGCCCACCACGCCCACACGCCACACGCCCACACGCCCACACGCCCACACGCCCACACGCCCACACGCCCACACGCCCCACACGCCCACCAACGCCCACCCACACGCCCCACACGCCCACAAGCCCACACGCCCACACGCCCCACACGCCCACACGCCCACACGCCACACAGCCCACACGCCCACACGCCCACACGCCACACGCACGCCCACACGCCCACACGCCCACACGCCCCACAACGCCCACACGCCCACACGCCCACACGCCCACACGCCCACACGCCCACACGCACACCCCACATGCCCACACGCCCACACGCCCACCCACACGCCCACACGCCCACACGCCCACACGCCCACACGCCCACACGCCCACACGCACGCCCACACGCCCCACACGCCCACACGCCCCACACGCCCCACACACACTCACCCCACCGCGGAGGCATTTTTAAGTCGATTATTTCCATGCAAACTCCCAATAGGCGTAATGTTAAAAATCTGGAAATGTTGAGGGGGCGTGTCCCCCCCCCCCTATCCCCCCCGCCCCCCCCCCCCCCCCCCCCCCGCCCGCCGCCTCCGACGCCCATCAGCGTCACAAAATGTCCTAGAAACTGCCAGAAGCCAAAAAATAATATGAAGTCATCGGAGGTCAGTGAGCTCGGTTGACCTCTGAAAAGGTCAATCAAATTCATCAATCTCAATGGAAACCACAACTGACACCTGGAAACACCTGTTCATATGCTCCTGAACAACAAACACTATGAAACTGCACAAGTTACAAGGATCAATACTACGGGACGCCAGTTGCGCCAAACATGACCTTGAAAACAGGTCAAAGGTCACAGGGTCATGTGACCTCAAAACTTAAAATTTCCCGAATATGTGTCACATTGTTCTCAAGTAGGGTACTGCAAGTTGCATCGCAATCGGTTGATATTTACGCGAGTTATTCCCTAAAAACCGAGGGGGGGGGGCGTTGCATCAACCTGCACTGGCGAGGGTTAAGGGAATCACCGGGCTCTGGACGGGCCTGGGCTGAGAATGTTGAAGTAATGCGCGCAAGCTCAGGTCAAAGCTTAAACATATAAAACATATAAACATAGTGGCCCTTTTTTGTTAGCATAGTTGGTTTACTGTTTCATATTTATAGTATACAAGTAAATATGCTATGATAATGATTGCAAATTATGTGTAAATAATGATATGCTTATTCTAAACGGACCGGACCGGACCTGGGCCTCAAATTTATACATTTGACCGGGCCTGGTCCGGGCCTGGGCTTGGTGTTCATGGGCCTGGGCCGGACTGGGCTGGGGGTTGGTGGGCCCGTGACGAACACTGCTTTGAATCGGAAATAATAAATTCTCAAAATTGTATCCGTGAATCGAACGGTGATTGAATCATTCTGATTCCAAAATGAATCATGATTGAATTGTTCCAAAAAGTTCAATCAATAACCAGTCTGTGCCAATAGTGACCTTTTGTGGCCTGACCTTGACCTTGATCTTTGTTAACAATTTAACTTGTGTTTGTGCGGGAGATGCGGGAGATGGGAGATGCCTTTGAGAGCACTTTGTGCGATAATAGGGTGAAATACACTATACACACCGCACACATGTTTTCTCGAACACGGCTGCTGAATGCCAAGTGATGTTGATGCCTAACATTTTACCTGGCATGATTGAAGATGAATGTTTTAGGGCCTCGAAACATTCATTTAGTGCTCTATTAAAGGGAAATATTCACCTTTTCCCACAAAAATGGAGTTAGCATCTGCAATCGATAGACGAGGCCAAAATATGCTGTAAATTCATCACATTTTGCATATAAACATTTTTACCGAAATATATTGGCAGTTTCCTACCGATAAGCGATCCACGCTTATAACGGTCGGTACTCAGCAAGTACTTGGTAACGAATTCAGTAAATTAGCCTCCCTACTACGCATTGTTATTTATCATGAAGGTATGCAATATGTTTCCTGCACTCTATCATTTGCGAATATGTGCCAAACTTTTATGAACAATCAACAATCATTTGAAAAAAGTGCATTGAAATCGGCAATTTAGCTTGGCACCCGACGGCGACCTATTTAGTGTCGGCGATTTGTTTATAAGTGCCCATTCAACAACGTTGAACAGATTGATGCAAAAGCGTCAAATGTTGCGCTTTCCAATAGTGGAGGGAAAATACCGATCATTAATTTTCCCAAACTTCCAACTTCAAATTAGGGAATAGTTTTATTTAATTCTTAAATTTAGATCACATCATTTTAATACCATAACGGTAGCCAAATAAATTGTTGCTAACAAAATCAAAAGGTGAATATTTCCCTTTAACCCTCGCCCTACGAGGGGGTCCTAAAACGACCCCCCTGAGGTTTTTCTTGCATAACTTTTTATACATGCGGCGCATCTTGCTGAAATTTTTAGTAGCTAAGTATACAACAATTATACGTATGCTGTGAAAAAATACTTGGAAATTGGTTGAGAAATTTGGGAAATAAGGATGTTTTGATGACGTCATGTTGGTGGAAAAACGATAAATGTTTGAAAAGTCGTAGAAAACAGAGTTTTAAATCAAATTACAAACGCAATTAAGTAAAGATATAAAACGTCATTTTCTTTAACATGGCTATCTCGGATTTGTGAAATTTTGGGTTTTTGATCCCCAAAATGAACAAAAACTGATTTTTTTTAAATCACCACAAAATCAAAATTTTCAAAGATGTTAAAAAACCGGAATACATGTGAGAGAACTGTGTACGGACAATACTTAAACCAAATTTCAAAGAAATATCTCTATTTTTAACTGAGTGATGACTCCCTAAGTGTACAAAATTCATGACGTAATTTTGTATAACTTTTTGGACTTTTTTTACCAGATACGAATAAATAATTACCTTTTCTGTATGTCTGAGACAAAACTGGTCTAGGAACATGCCTTTTTATTTACATTTATCAATTTCTCATTTTGAGGTTTTCTGACAGAGCAAAATCGCTGTTCTGGACGTGGTCAATCGAGGTCATTCACTTGACCTGGAAGGTCACTCGTTGACCCGAAACCTAAAAATTGCCTACCGTTAGATTGCAAAGATGACAGGCAACATGTTGGTTCTTACGGCGGTGCTCTATGTTGCTTGGTGTGGAAGTTAACAGGGGGGTCGTTTTAGGACCCCCCCCCCGTAGGGCGAAGGTGAAAAAAACTCCCGTATGGCGAGGGTTAACCCGCACCCACCCGTGGTATTCAGCCAAACACACCCCCCTGGGGGGGGGAGATTCTGCCCCACCCCCTCGTTATCTTCCGAACCAATAACTGCAGCATTACGCCCAAGGAGGCAATATAAAGCTCTCAATGAGACACATCTAAAGCATACGCGATTAAACAAAAATAAGGTCACATGTCAGGTCCACAGTCAGGTCAAAGGTCAAAATTAAGGTATTTGAGTTTGTGGGCCATACTTTCCATCCAAGACCTTAGATTGCGACTATTATCGGTCAACAACACTGTACATACCATCCACATGCTAGATTGAAAACGCATAATTTTCAGCATGGCAGAGTAGTCCATGGTCTCAAGATCGTCATATTTGTCAATGTCACCAACTTTGATTGAGCTTCAACATGGAAAACACTGACGACACCTGAAGGAAATTATATACACGGGGTACATTTGTATCCAGCAAAATGTTGCTGGGATAGAGGGTACTGTACCCAGCTATCTGAAGATAGGGGGGACGCGTCCCCCGCGTCCCCCCCCCCCCCCCGGTGGCGCCGCCCCTGCTAAATTCTAAATGAAATTGACGATTTCAGCAAGTCTGTTCTGAGAGCCGTTTTTCGACAAGAAGACTTTGACCCAACATGTGTTCAGAAACAACCAATGGGCATCGAGAGCAGCATGTTTTTGAAGGACGACGTCATACCGTCCAGTGAATCTGCCATTGAGGTGAGGAAGTGAATGTTTTGAGCATTTGGACGGTGTACTACACAGCGGTGGATCAAGAGGTAGGGGCTATGCGGCCGGTTATTTTATATATCGCTGCATCTATATTACTATTTGACAAGCGTCTGTCAGTCTGTCTGTCTGTCTGTCGGTCTTTCCGGCACGAATTTAACAAATTAAAGCGCCAATGCTACATTGCAGTACCACATTGATATAAGCACGTGCTGAACGTGATTTTAAGGTTTTTAAACGAGCTTACGGATACTACCGAGCGGTATATAATTCGTAAATTTCCGACGCATTTGATACGATAGTTTTAGACAGTTTTAGGTTGTGCAACTTTGGGCGAAAGTTTGTGCTGTAACTAGCATAGAAGGAGGTGTTAAATATTTTACCGTAACAAAAAACAGTTAACGGATACGGGTTTTACATCGCTTCACTCCAGTTGAAAGCCAATCAGATCAGACCACGGATACTATAGTGTCACAACCAATGAGAAGCAACCACGGAATCACTGCGAAACGAAGGTCATCGACATACGGTACGGCATATATCAATGAATATATACACTAAGCCGGGGTGGAGTTTTCACGGGTTTAACGGGTGTATAACGGGTGTCATAGGTGTTCCACGGGTATAATCGGTGAGTACCGGCTATAACGGGTTTATCACGTGTTCTACAGAGGTACAACGGGTACCACGGGTGTATGTCAGGCACCGTAGGTTTTTGACGGGTACCTCGGGTGTATGACGGGTACAAAAATGTATTATAGGTACGACAGGTATCACGGGTAGTACGGGTAGTACGGGTTATCAATCCCTAATTGCCTATCACTGGTTTGCACCACCACTTGACCTGTAATCGCCCAGCGGAGCGGACGGGTTAGCACTAGTGGCCTCTACGAGACAAACACGGCGATGCCAAAATCATTGTTCTATCTTGATTAGGTAGAGAATAACAAAAACCTTCTTGAGAAAAGTACATGCATGACCTTTTAGGTATGACATCTCAAGACTAATCCGTTGACCTGACCTACAATTAGAATATACACCGACGATTGCATTTGTCAAGAGCTTTCGATTGCTTCTTCCCAATTATGTCTAGCTATCATAGTTCCCGAGATATATGGGACTCTCTAGAGCAGCTTCCAAGGTCAGCAAGGTCACCAAGGTCTAGTGACATTAATATTGACCTGAGGCCAAAATAATCAAGACTACTTCGATTTGTCTTGTTACGAGCTTTCGAACACTGTTTTAATATTGTTCGTAACTTTTTAGTGTTCGACCTAGAGGATATCAATGAATAGAAAAGAGAAGAAAAAAAAGAAAAAAAAGAAAAAAAAGAGGGCAGTTATTTTTCTAGAAACAGCATTAACTGCATTGACGGAGGAGGCCGATGAATACAAATGACGTCACGCTCTGACGTCACGATTCTGTATAATCGCCGAATGACTCTACCTCCTATGTATGGCCTTGCTGGAACTCCATGTGGGGGTAGGGGCGGGGGGGGGGGGGGTGCAGCGCGAGGGAAAAAAAACGAGACGTATCCGTGAGAGCGAAACGGGACTGAACCCCCACTGACATCCAAGTTTCCCTTTGGAAGCCGACTTCAGTTTCAATACGCCTAAATTAATGGAATGACCGAGCGCGTGCTGTAGGTCATGGAAAACCTCCATGGAAAACAAATATTAGTTTCCGTTGAAAATGCGGACTCAGTAAATGAAGGCATGACGTTTTTATGACAACAGCGCGGCACGAATAGCAGGCAGTATAGTCGGTGAGGTCAGCAATTGGCGGCGTCCTTTTTAACTCAAAGTACAAATTATCTTTCACATGGGGAAAGAACGCTTAAGGACTGCCTACTCGGTTCCAGATCTAATAAGGGCGTCTTTTCTGGTTATGACAAAAAAAAATGTAGCAAAATTGGTCGCTTGTCCACAGGTATGAACTGATTACAAAGAATGATATCAAACTTTACAAGCGTGGGCTAAATCTCATCGGGTCAAACGTTCACCAGCTTGACTGCCCCTGTAAATAGCATCATCGGACGTTGCCATAAACTTCAAAAAGCGTCTCAACATGTGTTACCTTTTGGGTGGCCATGATGTCCTGCGCGGGAAGGCCGATCCTCCTGCCGTACAGGAAGTGAGACAGTCGCTGCATGATGCGGTCCACCAGGTGGTTATTGGTGATCGTCGGGATGTAGTCCTTGTAGTACGAGCTGCCGGAGTCGTCGTCAAACCTGCGGAAAATGACGGTGACGTTGATGTCGTACATCCACCGGCCGGCCGAGGGCAGCCATGCTGCTGCCCTCCTCAGAATCAACATTACCAAGAAGCTTACACAGCAATTTTCGCTAAGCGCTGAAGCCAAGGCATGGCAAGAACACATGTGGCTTGCGGCTTGCACGTGGGATTGCGGATCTACGCTGAGAGGCAAACAGTAGCTTGGACTTCAAATTCATAGAATTCGACCGATGCGAAATACATTCGTGCAAATAAAAAAGTTTGCTTTGTCGTTAGCTTAGCCCTCGCCCAACGGGAGCTTTTGTCACCTTCGCCCTACGGGGTCCTAAAAAGACTCCCCTGTTAACTTCCAAACCAAGCAACATAGAGCAACGCGGTAAGAACCAACATGTTGCCTGTCATGTTTAGAATCTATCGGTATGCAATTTTTAGGTTTCTGGTCAACCGGTGACCTTCCAGGTCCAGTGAATGACCTCGATCGACCACGTCCAGAACAGCGATTTTGCTCCGTCAGAAAACCTCAAAATGATAAATTGATAAATGTAAATAAAAAGGCATGTTCCTAGACCAGTTTTGTCTTATAAAAACATAAAAGATAATTATTTATTCGTATCTGGTAAAAAAAGTCCAAAAAAGTTATAAAAAATGACGTCATGAATTTCTTACACTTAGGGACCCATCACTCAGTCAAAAATAGAGATATGTCTTTTAAATTTGGTTTGAGTATTGTCCATACTCAGTTATCTCACACATATTCCGTTTTTTAACATCTTTGAAAATTTTGATTTTGTGGTGATTTTTCACACAAAAAATAATAATTTTGGGGGTCAAAAAACACAAATTTCGAAAATCCGAGATTGCTATTTTAAAGAAAATGATATTTTGTATCTTTGCTTAAATGTGTTTGTAATTTGCTTCAAAACTCTGTTTCCTACCATTTTTCAAACATTTATCGTTTTCCGACCAACATGACGTCATCAAAACATCAGTATTTCCCAAATTTCCAATTTCAATTACATTTTTACAACATACGTATAACTGTTGTATACTTAGCTACTGAAAATTTCAGTAAGATGCGCCGTATGTCTAAAAGTTATGCTAGACAAACCTCAGGGGGGTCGTTTTAGGACCCCCCCCCCCCCCCCGTAGGGCGAGGGTTAAAAATAAATGAAGCACAGACTGAAGCACAGATATGTATGCCATGACTGCAACAAATTCGTACCCAAGATATATCGCCACGAAAGTCGGAAGGTAGCTTCTCCACTGGAAATCTTTGAGGAGCTTGTTTCCTTGCATAACCAGCGAGGGAAGTCTCTCCTCGCGGAACATCTTGATAAAGTTTCTGAGAAAGTCCCCAGACATGCCGTCCAAAAACTGCTGGGCGATGTCGCCGAAGCCGGAATCCTCCAGGAAGCCCTCCAGATTGATCTGCGTCAGACGTTCACGGTCATTCGCCAGCTGCGCCAACCCGTCGCAGCACCGGCACTCGGCAGGCATACAAGCCAGCGCAATAGAAGGCGCCATAAGCAACGAGGATCACGGTACTTAAATAAAACCAATAGCAATCAATGCAAGGTTCTAAGAGACATGCCATCTTATATAATGCGATCGTGCAACAGTTACAGCAGTGATCGATAAGCAAATGGGCGGGGTAGAATGGGACCAAATGGTACAGTGGCAGGCTGCTACAACGGTCATAGCTCCGACATGAAACCGGAAGATGGCCGACAAATCACCTTGTTTTGTGGGTCGCTATGGAAACGTCCTTTCCTGATCGGGACACGGTGCGGATAGGTCAGTGTGGTAGTGATAGTCGGGTTATCAATTATTTTCGGCACAAGTAAATTAATTAGTTGCAAGTGTTTAATATTTCTCCGGTGTCGCTTACTGTCGTCTTTTCCCCGATGATATGATATACCCCGATGATATGATATACCCCGATGATATGATGATATACACAACAATGTATTGATTTATCCATACCATTACGTAGGGGTACGGATATCTCAGTCGGTAGAGCGTTAGACTCGGAATCCATGGGTTCCGGCCTCAAATATGGCTATTGATGGCGAAGTTATGCGAATTCCCTCCCTGGGTCGGCGTGGGAGACCCCTACGATGAGCTATCCGAATTCCCTCCCTGGGTCGGCGTGGGAGACCCCTACGATGAGCTATGCGAATTCCCTCCCTGGGTCGGCGTGGGAGACCCCTACGATGAGCTATCCGAATTCCCTCCCTGGGTGGGCGTGGGAGACCCCTACGATGAGCTATGCGAATTCCCTCCCTGGGTCGGCGTGGGAGACCCCTACGATGAGCTATCCGAATTCCCTCCCTGGGTGGGCGTGGGAGACCCCTACGATGAGCTATGCGAATTCCCTCCCTGGGTCGGCGTGGGAGACCCCTACGATGGCCTACGATGGCGCGTAGTGGACAGGCGCAGCTCGCTGCCACATAACGTGTTAGGCGCGGCTTATTGTCACGCAGACAATGCGGCATATACCCCGTTTACAGGAGCTCAAATTTACGGAAAAACATCAAATTCGGTTAAACGTTAGTTTCGTCTCATGTAAAATGTTTTCAAGCGCTGCCATACTTATGGATATTTTTAGGTAAATTTCCGTTCCTATAATGATACATTTTCGTTTGGGTCATCGTTTTCACCACTACAAGCGAAAGTTTTAGGTCTTTTGGATGTAAAGCATAAAATGTTGATATTTTTAGCTTAAACAAATTAATTTTGTGTTAAAAATGTTATATTTTGGACAAAAAACGACGTAATGCTCACTACAATCATATTAATTATATGCGGTCCTCTCATCTCTATGCGGTCATTTTTATGCTGAGCCATAAATGTCTTGCGCACGACGGCGTCCCAACAATCTTACGTAAGTTTGGCAGCAATCGCGGAACGGAAAATGACGTTTCACGGAACGGAATTTCCCTATTAGCTTACGTAAGCAGAGGTGAATAAATGAAAATTGTAAGAGCCGGGAGCTTACATTAATTTCATGGAGCCTCATGTAAACAGGGTAATGTTTTGGATGTGCAGTTGCACATCCAAGTGCAGCTCATTCAATTCAGCGCCGAGGGCAAATTCTGGATAGATAAATCCAGTTGGTGTTGCTGGGTAAGCCCTTTTAACAATCCAATAATGCCGGATAATCTACCAGCTAATAAGACTACGTTTTAAGTTCCTACTCGAGGAGAATAATTCTGTCTGATTATTAAAATTGCGGCCGTAATGGCCACCGACTCGGCGCTGAGGTATGAGGTGCAATATGAGGTATGGCGCTGAGGTATGAGGTGCAATATGAGGTATGGCGCTGAGGTATGAGGTGCAATATGAGGTATGGAGCTGAGGTATGAGGTGCAATATGAGGTATGGCGCTGATGTATGAGGTGCAATATGAGGTATGGCGCTGAGGTATGAGGTGCAATATGAGGTATGGATCTGAGGTATGAGGTGCAATATGAGGTATGGAGCTGATGTATGAGGTGCAATATGAGGTATGGCGCTGATGTATGAGGTGAAATATGAGGTATGGCGCTAAGGTATGAGGTGCAATATGAGGTATGGCGCTGAGGTATGAAGTGCAATATGAGGTATGGAGCTGATGTATGAGGTGCAATATGAGGTATGGCGCTGAGGTATGATGTGCAATATGAGGTATGGCGCTGATGTATGAGGTGCAATATGAGGTATGGCGCTGAGGTATGAGGTGCAATATGAGGTATGGCGCTGAGGTATGAGGTACAATATGAGGTATGGAGCTGATGTATGAGGTGCAATATGAGGTATGGCGCTGAGGTATGAGGTGCAATATGAGGTATGGAGCTGAGGTATGAAGTGCAATATGAGGTATGGAGCTGATGTATGAGGTGCAATATGAGGTATGGCGCTGATGTATGAGGTGAAATATGAGGTATGGCGCTGAGGTATGAGGTGCAATATGAGGTATGGCGCTGAGGTATGAGGTGAAATATGAGGTATGGCGCTGAGGTATGAGGTGCAATATGAGGTATGGCGCTGAGGTATGAGGTGCAATATGAGGTATGGCGCTGAGGTATGAGGTGCAATATGAGGTATGGCGCTGAGGTATGAGGTGCAATATGAGGTATGGAGCTGATGTATGAGGTGCAATATGAGGTATGGCGCTGAGGTATGAGGTGCAATATGAGGTATGGCGCTGAGGTATGAGGTGCAATATGAGGTATGGCGCTGAGGTATGAGGTGCAATATGAGGTATGGCGCTGAGGTATGAGGTGCAATATGAGGTATGGCGCTGATGTATGAGGTATGAGGCAGCATGTGCGCTGTGGATTGAAGAGATATCTGTGTAAGCCTGTAGCGATGTGGATACAGATGGGATTTTATGGACGACATCTCTGATGTTCGGAGAATAAACTGTGTATACTCTTATGTATAATCGGTAAAGTGGGCAGCGTCCCTATCATGTGCGACAACGTGTGTGTGTGGGGTGGGTGTTGTGTGTGATTGCAAACAAATACATGTGTCTCTCTCAATGAGTGCTAGAAGAGAATTAACTCTGAGCAATAGTTCCGGACGTTAGCAGCAAAATAGCACCACAAAACAAGGGATCAGACGATCCGCGTAAATTTTCACAAGTTGTTTATTGATTAAAATGAAATGTTCATGCTTCCTTCCCAGGCGTTGTCACCCCTTTTTCCAGCTACCAACGCACAACTGCTCCCTTCTGCTCTCTGGCGTGAACGTGTCCATCCGGTGGCCAGATGTTAGCTGATCCATTAATTCGACTGTATGTACAACAATGCAGCATACCCATATCGTTTAGACGAAAAGATTCAACGATAGCGTGACGTCACGTTGTACTGTCTTTAGGTAAGCTGTTATTTCCCTCCAACATCAGAACACCTGCCCACCTACGTCGTGCTGACGATCTGGCTGCCAAGTGCCAATATGCAATACTCCCTACCAAGTGATCGCCATTTTTGTGCTGGGGTGCAGGGGAGAGGCGCACAGGCGGTCTCGGCCCACAGGCGGTCTCGGCCCACAGGCGGTCTCGGCCCACAGGCGGTCTCGGCCCACAGGCGGTCTCGGCCCACAGGCGGTCTCGGCCCACAGGCGGCCTCGGCCCACAGGCGGCCTCGGCCCACAGGCGGTCTCGGCCCACAGGCGGTCTCGGCCCACAGGCGGTCTCGGCCCACAGGCGGTCTCGGCCCACAGGCGGTCTCGGCGCACAGGCGGTCTCGGCCCACAGGCGGTCTCGGCCCACAGGCGGTCTCGGCCCACAGGCGGTCTCGGCCCACTGACCGTGGTATTGGCGATAGCCAGCGCGAAGTCGACCCGTGTGATGTGCAGACGGTCGTAGTAGAGCCGGGCCTGCATGATCACCTTCACATCCACATCGATCAGCTTCAGCCTGCAGACACACCACACACGGTGGCACGGTGAGACGGTGGGTGAGAAGGGCACCTCATAACGCCAGGCGGACATACAATGTAAACCAAGTATCGACATCCGTCCAAGGCTACTCGGACTCATTGAACTCATTGAACAATAATGCCAAACTGTTCATCTCGACACCTAAATTGCACCCGATCATTGGTAGGTACCTATCTGCAATGCGTTGTTCTATATACGCCTTTTCTATCTTTTATCCGGCTATGAGAAGTGACTAAAAATGGTCAATCTCATGTTCAAACTTAGCATGCACAAAACACTGCAGGTCAGTGAATGGGGGCCCAGCTGACCACTGTACACGGCCGAGTCCCGTCTGCGGTCAATGGGGGCCCAGCTGACCATGTCCACGGCCGAGTCCCGTCTGCGGTCAATGGGGGCCCAGCTGACCACTGTACACGGCCGAGTCCCGTCTGGGGTCAATGGGGGCCCAGCTGACCACTGTCCACGGCCGAGTCCCGTCTGCGGTCAGTAGGGGCCAAGCTGACCACTGTACACGGCCGAGTCCCGTCTGCGGTCAATGGGAGCCCAGCTGACCACTGTCCACGGCCGAGTCCCGTCTGCGGTCAATGGGGACCCAGCTGACCACTGTACACGGCCGAGTCCCGTCTGCGGTCTCACGTGAGCGGTCCGGCGCCAGTGAGCGGAAACAGGCCGCTGAAGGAGCCATCCAGGCTGTACTTGGCGTCCAGTTTGAGGAGTGGGATGCGCACGTCTGCCGCCACCGACACGCCCGGCAGGTGGATATCTACGTCCAGCAGCTGCAGGTCCTGCAGGCCCCTAAGCATGCTGTTTGTGATGTTACCCTCCAGCCTGAAACAGACGCCGATGTGGCCGGTTACAGCGGGTCACCGGGTCTTGAACGTGCACCTTTAAGACTATTGAGTCAAGTTCACTGCAATTCGCATAGGCAAATTGATTTTTAGACATTAATCAATATCCTGAAGATGCACATGTAGCTGACTGCCGAAAATATACCAGACCACCGTAAGTGGTCTGGTATACTCAGCCACCGTAAGTAGCCAATAGCCATACATACACCCGACCACCGTAAGTAACCAATAGCCATACATAATTACACCAGACCACCGTAAGTAGCAAATAGCCATACATAATTACACCAGACCACCGTAAGTAACCAATAGCCATACATAATTACACCCGACCACCGTATGTAACCAATAGCCCTACATAATTACACCAGACCACCGTAAGTAACCAATACCCATACATAATTACACCAGACCACCGTAAGTAGCAAATAGCCCTACATAATTACACCAGACCACCCTAAGTAACCAATAGCCATACATAATTACACCAGACCACCGTAAGTAGCCAATAGCCATACATAATTACACCAGACCACCGTAAGTAGCCAATAGCCATACATAATTACACCAGACCACCGTAAGTAGCCAATAGCCATACATAATTACACCAGACCACCGTAAGTAACCAATAGCCATACATAATTACACCAGACCACCGTAAGTAGTCAATATCCATACATAATTACACCAGACCACCGTAAGTAGCCAATAGCCATACATAATTACACCAGATCACCGTAAGTAGCCAATCACCATACATAATTACACCCGACTACCGTAAGTAGCCAAAAGCCATACATAATTACACCAGACCACCGTAAGTAGCCAATAGCCATACATAATTACACCAGACCACCGTAAGTAGCCAATAGCCATAAATAATTACACCAGACCACTGTAAGTAGCCAATAGTCATACATAATTACACCCGACCACCGTAAGTAGCCAATAGCCATACATAATTACACCAGACCACCGTAAGTAACGAATAGCAATACATAATTACACCCGACCACCGTAAGTAATCAATAGCCATACATAATTACACCAGACCACCGTAAGTAACCAATACCCATACATAGTTGCACCAGACCACCGTAAGTAGCCAATAGCCATACATAATTACACCAGACCACCGTAAGTAACCAATAGCCATACATAATTACACCAGACCACCGTAAACAGCCAATAGCCATACATAATTACGCCAGACCACCGTAAGTAGCTAATAGCCATACATAATTACACCAGACCATCGTAAGTAGCCAATAGCCATACATACACCAGACCACCGTAAGTAGCCAAAAACCATACATAATTACACCAGACCACCGTAAGTAGCCAATAGCCATACATAATTACACCAGACCACCGTAAGTATCCAATAGCCATACATAATTACACCAGACCACCGTAAGTAGCCAATAACCATACATAATTATACCAGACCATCGTAAGTAGCAAATAGCCATACATAATTACACCAGACCACCGTAAGTAGCCAATATCCATACATAATTACACCAGACCAACGTAAGTAGCCAATAGCCATACATAATTACACCAGACCACCGTAAGTAACCAATAGCCATACATAATTACACCAGACCACCGTAAGTAGCCAATAGCCATAAATAATTACACCAGACCACCGTAAGTAGCCAATAGCCATACATAATTACACCAGACTACCGTAAGTAGCCAATAGCCATACAAAATTACACCCGACCACCGTAAGTAACCAATACCCATATATAATTGCACAAGACCACCGTAAGTAGCCAATAGCCATACATAATTACACCAGACCTCCGTAAGTAACCAATAGCCATACATCATTACACCCGACCACCGTAAGTAGCCAATAGCCATACATAATTCCACCAGGCCACCGTAGGTAGCCAATATCTATACATACACCAGACCACCATAAGTAGCCAATAGCCATACATAATTACACCAGACCACTGTAAGTAACCAATAGCCATACATCATTACACCAGACCACCGTAAGTAGCCAATATCCATACATAATTACACCAGACCACCGTAAGTAGCCAATAGCCATACATAATTACACCAGACCACCGTAAGTAGCCAATAGCCATACATAATTACACCAGACCATCGTAAGTAACCAATAGCCATACATAATTACACCAGACCACCGTAAGTAGCCAATAGCCATACATAATTACACCAGACCACCGTAAGTAGCCAATAGCCATACATAATTACACCAGACTACCGTAAGTAGCCAATAGCCATACAAAATTACACCCGACCACCGTAAGTAACCAATACACATATATAATTGCACAAGACCACCGTAAGTAGCCAATAGCCATGCATAATTACACCAGACCTCCGTAAGTAACCAATAGCCATACATAATTACACCAGACCACCGTAAGTAACCAATAGCCATACATAATTACACCAGACCACCGTAAGTAACCAATAGCCATACATAATTACACCAGACCACCGTAAGTAGCCAATAGCCATACATAATTACTCCATATCACCGTAAGTAGCCATTGGCCATACCTAATTACACCAGACCGCCGTAAGTAACAAATAGCCATACATAATTACACCAGACCATCGTAAGTAGCCAATAGCCATACATAATTACACCAGACCACCGTAAGTAGCCAATAGCCATACATAATTACACCAGACCACCGTAAGTAGCCAATAGCCACACATAATTACACCAGGCCACCGTAAGTGGTCTGGTGTAATTATGGTTATAATTATGGTGTTGGCGCTGGTCCCATATATAAATATAATAATACAATTGCTGCAGCGATTGCTTAAAGAAAAATGAAAGAAGAATATTGAAAAAGTCAAATATTTATTATAAAATGAAAAGCTCAGGCCATTTTGCTATTTTCCCAATGATGATGACCGACCGCTGCCCGCCGTCACCGGGCGCTGTGAAGTGTTCACCGTGCCGTCACCGGGCGTTGTGAAGTGTTCACCATCAGCGGTACTCACTCGACGACATCCATGGTGAAGTTGAGTGGCATGTCGGGCAGTGCCAGCGGGTCCAGCGGGCCCACTCCGAACTGCGGCACGCCCTGCAGCGCGTACTGCCGGATCAGGTGGCGCCGAGACAGTATCGTGTGTCGAGTGAAGGCGGCGATCTCCTCCGGCGGCAGGATACCGCGGATCAGCGCCGGGTCCAGAGCTGCCGCCACACAGAAACACACACAGTTATATGACCGGATTAGCGCCGGGTCCAGAGCTGCCGCCACACAGAAACACACACAGTTATATGACCGGATTAGCGCCGGGTCCAGAGCTGCCGCCACACAGAAACACACACAGTTATATGACCGGATCAGCGCCGGGTCCAGAGCTGCCGCCACACAGAAACACACACAGTTATATGACCGGATTAGCGCCGGGTCCAGAGCTGCCGCCACACAGAAACACACACAGTTATATGACCGGATTAGCGCCGGGTCCAGAGCTGCCGCCACACAGAAACACACACAGTTATATGACCGGATCAGCGCCGGGTCCAGGTGCGACCCGTCTGCAACATCTCGAGCAGGACTGTTGGCTCGAAATTGATACAGTGTATTCGAAATTCGGCTGGTGTTCGTGTGCGGTTCTCGGTGTGACATATAATGACCAGGTCGTGTGTAATATCAGTGACCCCGTGAGACCAGTGCATCAGTGAGACAAGTGAGACCAGTGCATCAGTGACCCCGTGAGACAAGTGCAGCCGACAGCGATCGAGCTGTGTCACGTATTGTCTGACCCATCGACCGTTACGGGGCGATAATGGACATCCTTTTTACGAGAGCGCGCGCGACTCCATTGTCGGCCGATAGGATTGGATGAGACGTGCAGCGGTTCACTTGCCTCGAGATACAGCAAATCCATTTTTCGCTAAAATAAACATAAATTAGCGACGTTGCAAGGTCCCCAAGGATGGTCCAGTGTTGTATATCGTAGTGTTACACTGGTCTTGAAGCGTTGTGCGTGAATGCATTATTTTAGATATAATACAAATGATCTTTTTCATCGGCCCAGCAAAACAATGCCACCAATATATAACGTACTTACAGTGAAGAAAACATACACATATATATATATATATATATATATATATATATATATATATATATATATATATATATATATATATATATATATATATATATATATATATATATATATATATATATATATATATATATATATATATATATATATATATATATATATATATATATATATATATATATATATATATATATATATATATATATATATATATATATATATATATATATATATATATATATATATATATATATATATATATATATATATATATATATATATATATATATATATATATATATATATATATATATATATATATATATATATATATATATATATATATATATATATATATATATATATATATATATATATATATATATATATATATATATATATATATATATATATATATATATATATATATATATATATATATATATATATATATATATATATATATATATATATATATATATATATATATATATATATATATATATATATATATATATATATATATATATATATATATATATATATATATATATATATATATATATATATATATATATATATATATATATATATATATATATATATATATATATATATATATATATATATATATATATATATATATATATATATATATATATATACATATTGTCCCTGAACTGTGTAACACAGTTTAATTTGCCACGTCATTGTACGTCACATGTACCCGCCCGTAAGCCTGTGCACTCCACCATCATTTAAAAACACTGCCACCACCATAAAAAGGACAACAACAAAAAATATCCCGCTGTACCCATCACGAAGGCAAACACCGTGCCCAGTCTGATACGACTCTGTGCTGGAAATAGCAGTGGTTGGGCACGTGCATCCACACTGACAAACACAGAAACACAGTGCGGTATAACACAGTGCTGCACAGCAGGGGTGCAGGCTTGCCTCCAGTCTCCCCGTCTGCGGTCTCTCCCTCCGATGGAGGGGCTGCCGTGGCCACCGACAGGCTTCTTGCCCGGTCTTTGGGAATACAGTAATACATTTGATAATTGTGAGAAGTTATAGGCCAAATACACTATCGAATGGTCTACATGGTAAGTCAAGTTGCCATGCTTTGCGATGGTCGCGGACAACTACATTAAATGCACCATGAAGGGTTCATAAAAATGTTTGCCGAACTGGAGTGATGTTGCAAAAATAATAAGAGATAAATGGATCGCATTGACAACCAGTTATTGCATACATTAACCGTGCTTTACCGCAATGCTATTAGGTGCAAATATTGTACTTCTTTTAGTATAGTAGAAAAGTATGTGTATATTACACCCATTGCCATATATAGGTAATGTATAGACGAACTACTCCGCCCGGCAGCCGTTCCCGCTAGGCGACACTAGCGCCGCAGCGGAGAAGGGATTGAGTTAGCGCGGCAATGCTTTTGCTATGGCGGAAAGGCGATATTTGTCGACCTATAACTCAAAAACTGCGTGACGTAGCGCACTGGAAAAGGTTTGAGGACGTAGAGACATTCATAATTAATAACATGGAATAAAAATATTCAGCTTGAACGTTCACGGTAATTATCGTCAAATATCGCTTCTCCGCCATAGCAAAAGCATTGCCGCGCTAACTCATGGCCTCTCCGCTGCGGCGCTAGTGTCGCTTCAACCGGGAACGGCTGCCGGGCGGCGCAACAGCTGGAGTAGTTCGTCTATACTTATATAGGTCAATGATTACACCCGTAACACGCGCTCTGGAGGGCCTCTGATAATTACACGCCCTGGAGGGGAAGCGGGACAAATTTCGCCCCCCCCCCCCCCTATGATCTCAAAAACCACGTAACGTAGCGACAAACGGAAAATGGCGTTAGATAGCTCGAGATAAGCCCTATCGAAAGTATATCAATATTTGTTTAGGTCAGGTCAAAATTGAGGTCACCCGTGGTCATCAAAGGTCAGATTTTCCAGTTTTAGGACTTCGCTTCGAACACCTCAAATATCTCGGGAACTATGATAGCTAGCAGCAAACGAGAAAAGAAACAATCGACAGCTCTTGAAAAATGCAATCGCATTAGATGTCTTCAGATAAGAGCTCAGGTCAATAGTTTAGGCTCCAGAGGTCATCAAATGTCAAAAAGGTTATTTTTTGGCAAAACAGTTTTTCGCAAACAACTTGTTACCTAATAAAGATACAGCAATGCGTTTGGCGCCATCGTGTTCGTCTCGTCAAGGCACTTTTAATCATATTCATGTTGACCAGGTTAGGTCAACTGAAATTTTTTACCTGAGGTCAAGGTCAAGTAGGTCATGTTGCATATTGGGAGACGTGTCTCGACGAGCCAAACACATTGGTACCATTTTCACTTCTCTATCTTTTTATGTCGATAGTTATTGACAAAACAGTGTTGGCGGTAACGAAATTGACCCGACCTTAGGTCACCGATATTACAAATCCGAGATTAACAAATTGTAGGTAACTATACCTTATGAAGTCCTGCAAGTTTGAAACTGATCGGCTCAAAACTGTCGCTGCGGTACTACTACAAACATTTTGGATGTGGGGTCATCACGTGACCTGGTCTGGTGACCTGTGCACTCCACCATCATTTAAAAATGAGGGCACACGATAATGGACATCCTTTTTACGAGAGCGCGCGCGACTGAGATGACCCGAGGTAAAGAATTTTACATAATGTGGGTAGTTCATTTCCAAACAGGTATGCAAAAAACGGTGGCGCGCAGCGCCGCCGTTTTGCTTTATCCTCGAAAACCGGAAGGGTGGGCGGATTTTCGCCCAGTGTTCGTCACGGGCCCACCAACCCCCAGCCCAGCCCGGCCCAGGCCCATGAACACCAAGCCCAGGCCCAGACCAGGCCCGGTCAAATTTATAATATAGAGGTCCAGGCCCAGTCCGGCCCGTTCAGATTAAGCATATAAATATTTTCACAAAAATTCCAATCACAATTCTAGCATATTTACTTGTATACTATAAATGTGAAACAATTAACCAACTATGCCAACCAAAAACAAACAAAAAACCACAGCCACAGCAACAGTGTGTTGCTGTGGAAGTGAACTGCTGGTTGAAATAGTTTTCAGCTCTGACCTGAGCTTCAACATTCTCAGCCCAGGCCCGTCCAGAGCCCGATGATTTCCTTAAAGTTGAGGCCCAGCCCAGGCCCTGCCCAGGCCTGGCCCATGGCCCATAGGGCCGACCCAGCCCGTGACGAACT